>JAJHZJ010000683.1:6852908-6917908 GCA_023548195.1 Bettongia penicillata ogilbyi
AGTCCAGAAGCAGGAGATATAAAGAGAAATTCCATTTGAAATAACTGTAGATAATATAAAATACTTGGGTGTATTTCTTTGCTTCAGCTGAAGTATAATAAGTTCTGCTCCAGCCCCTTTACCTTTTACCCTGTGTTCAAATGAGTTTCTTGTAAACAACGTATTGTAGGATCTTGTTTTTTCATTCATTCTGTTATCCACTTGCAAGTAGACACCCAAGTATTTTATATTGTCTACAGTTATTTCAAATCCAAGAACTATATGAACATAACAAAAAAATACATTCATACAAAGTCATATCTAAACAACTGGAAAAATATCAATTGCTCATGGGTAGGCCAAGCTAATATAATAAAAATTATAATTCTGCCTAAAGTAATCTATTTATTCAGTGCTATACCAATCAACTATCAAGAAATTATTTTATTTTGCTAGAAAAAATAATAGCAAAAATTCATCTGGAAAAATAAAAGGTCAAGGATATCAAAGGAATTCATGAAAAAAAGGTGAAGGAAGGTGGTCTACTTGTACCAGGCTTCAAATTGTATTATAAAGCAGTAATTATCAAAATAATCCAGTACTGGCCAAGAAATATTGTAGTGGATCAGTGGAATAAATTAGGTACAAATTACATTACAATAAGTGACCACAGTAATCTAGTATTTGATAAACCCAAAGACTCAAGTTTTTGAAACAAAAACTCATTATTTGACAAAAACTGCTGGGAAAACTAGAAAACAGCATGGCAGAAACGAGGTATAGACCAACATCTCACACTGTATACCAAGATAAGATGAAACTGGGTACATGATTTACACATAAAGGGTGATACCACAAGCAAATGTGGAGAGCAAGGAATAGTTTATCTGTCAGATCTGTGGATAAGGGAAGAATTTAAGATCAAAGAAAATATAGAAAGCATCACAAAATGTAAAATAGATAAATTTGATTATATAAAATTAAACAGTTTTTGTACAAACAAAATCAATGTAACCAAAATTATAAAGAAAGTATACAATTGGGGGGAAATTTGCAAACGTATCTCTGACAAAGGTCTCATTTCTTAAATATATAGAGAATTGGGTCAAATTTATAAAAATTCAAGTCATTTCCTAGTTGATAAATGGTCAAAGAATATGAACAGGTAGCTTTCAGTTTAAAACAAGTAGTTTTAAAGCTATCTATAGTCATAGGAAAAATGCTTTAAATCACTACTGATTAGAGAAATGCAAATTAAAACAACTTTGAGGTACCACCTCACATTTATCAGATGATGGATGTTAGAGGGCATATGGGAAAACTCCAACACTAATGCATTGTGGATGGCGTTCTGGACTGATCCAAACATTCTGGAGAGCAATCTGGAACTATGCCCATAGGGCTATAAAACTGTGACTACCCTTTGATCCAGTAATACCACTGCTAGGTCTATATTCCAAAGATATCCAAAAATGGGAAAAGGACCTATCTGAACAAAAATATTTATTTATAGCATCTCTTTTTGTGGTGGCTAAGAATTGGAAATCAAAGGGATTCCCATCATTTTGGGAATGGCTAAAAAACTGTGGTATATGATTGTGATGGAATATTATCATGCTATAAGAAATGACAAGCAGGATGATTTCAGAAAAACCTAGAAAGACTTACATGAACTGATACATAGTGAAGTGAGAATCTGGAGAACGTTATGTACAGCAACAGCAGTATATGTTTGATGAAGAACTGTAAATGACAACTATTCTCAGCAATACAATGAACAATTTGGGAAAGACTTAAAAACTGATCAATGCAAGGACCAAGGAGGATTCCTGAGAATTGACTCTAGAATGCTCCCCAATTTCGAACAGAGAGGTAATGAACTAGATCTGCAGCAAGGCACTCATTTTTGGCCATAACCTATGTGGGAATCATATTTGTTGCAAGGGCTTTGTTTTTCCTTCACCACCACGGTGGAGCTGGTGGGGTGGGAGGGAAGTAGAAGGTGGGAGACAGAGGGGATAGATGCTTATTAAATGGAAAAAAAATTTAACTTGAAAAAACAGAAAATACATAACATGCATAAACATGGCTCACAAGTGACATGCACAGATGAGATCCGAGTGGAGTCCTGCCTCTACAGAGAGGAAAAGAAACAGGGGCTGGGTTTGCATGCCCAGTATACTAGCTAGGGGATACTAGTGGAGAAAGAAGAGAAACAGATTCCATGAATTCCGCAAGGCTGAATGTTCTTTTCTCCTATCTATCAGAGGGATATTGGGTTTGAATTGTACCTATCCATTCGCCTCAAATATCTCTAGTCTAGAGATACGAGTCTGAGTTCAGAAGGAAAGCTGCTTCCCTGGTCATTCTCAAGGGACAAAGGTAGCCTTTAGCTTATACTTGCCAGTTTAGTTTCTTCTCACTAGATGTTAATTATACAAAAAATAAAACAAAACAAACACAAACACAAAAAAATGAAGTAGCAAGTAAATCTTATCAAAGCTAAACAGCAAGTAGAAATTGAAGTTCTACAGATTAAAATATACCAGAAAATACACAAGAGGGAATGAGCTTTTCAGTTGGGAGTGATATCTTAACTCAAATCAATAAAGAGGGTCTGATCTCACCCAAAGAAGTCCATTCTAGCAGCCCTGAGGAAGTAAGCTGGATATCGAGAACA
Source organism: Bettongia penicillata ogilbyi (assembly GCA_023548195.1). Lineage (NCBI taxonomy): Eukaryota > Metazoa > Chordata > Mammalia > Diprotodontia > Potoroidae > Bettongia > Bettongia penicillata. Next base: position 6,855,568 of record JAJHZJ010000683.1, read on the forward strand.
CGTTGAGACTCTGGCTTCCTCTACATGTCTACTGCTTCTCTCTCCATGCATCTCTCTGGAAGACTCTCTGGAATCACACTTGTCTCTTTCCAAAGAAACTCTGTATGTAGTATCATCAGACTCAGCATTCTCCTGGACAATCCAGTTACATTTCCCTCTGCATATGCAGCAGATGCAAAACGTCTCTGGCTTCCTAGAAGCTTTTGACTACTTTTCTGTTGGACAATGACTTTTGGTTTCATATATTTCTATGTATCTTAGATAATAAATCCTTATCAGAAGTAGTTGATACTAAGATTTTTTATTTGTTGACTGTTTCCTTTCTTATTCTAGATGCTTTATGTGTGCAAAACTTCAATTTCTTATAATCAAAATCATCTACTTTTATCAATTGCAATTGCTTCTACTTGAGAAATTGTTTGAGAAATAACTACTTCTAGTTATGAAATACATGGTCAGCTTCTAGCTTTTTATAAAATGATTTTTAACATTTAGTTTGCATATCCTTTTCAATTTGCTGTAGAATGCAGTGTAATGTGTGAATCTAAAGTTAATTTCTGCCAGACTGCTTTTTAGTTTTCCCATCAGTTCTTATTATTATAGGAGGTTCTTTCCTAAGTAATTTTATGTTTTGGGGTTCCATTATTTCTTATGGTACAATAAATACACATCCATGTACTGGAACAATTATTCCTCAATTCATGGGCATCTATTTTGCTTGCATTTATTTGCTTCTACATAAAATATTTTTATAAATATTTGGTTGGATCTTTTCTGTCTTTAGCCTCCTTAGGGCTAGTTCTGAATAAATCTGAAGGAAATGGACAGGGGCTGAAATATTTGGGGAAAATGATGGACAGCATTACTATACAAAAAGGGCACTGAGGAAGAGGTCAATGACCACCAACCCATATGTCTACTTTCTCATTTACATGAAATCTTTATAAATAATAACTTACACAAATATCAAGGGAATCCTTGATAAAAATATAAGAAAATAACAGGTACATTTTCTACAGTGCAGCACATTTTTACAGTCACATGATTGACTAGAAGGTGAAGAAAATACAAGATGCCTCTGTGCTTATGGTTTCATTGTTAAAAAACATCTCATGTAGTAGAGGAAAATTTAAAGACTTTCCTGCAAGAAAGTGTCTCTCAATTCAATTCAACAAGTATCTATCTACTGTGCATAAGATACTGTACTAGGTGCTAAACAACAGAGACAAAAATCATCTCTGCCCTCAAGGATCTTTTATTCTATGTTAAGATTATAAAAAAGCTTTTTTGATAGATGCACCATCAAGATAACTTTGTTTAGATCCTCTAAGTATTAATATCAACCATTGTACAAAACAAGGACAGGCTACTTTATCAATATGCTGTACCTTGACATGAGCAAAACCTTCGAGTATTAGTCTAGGTAAGCTACTAGGTCAGGCAAGGGGGAATCTCAGATATGGAAGGAAAGGACCTTGAAGGTCATCTAGTCCAAAACTCACCTAAGGAGAAATTCTTTGTAACATCCCTGAGAAGTAGTTATCTAGTTTCCAATGGAAGATAACTAGCGAGTGGGAATCTTCAAAACCTCATGAGGCAGCCCATTCCCCTTGTATGTTCAGGAAGTTTTCCCTTATGTTTCAGTATATGGAATCAGGACTCTAGACATATCTTTATTTGATTGTTCTTCTTTTGTTTGACATTATTGTAAAGGGTGAAAAACTACGTGAAATCATCTCTGCTATGGAAAACTGCTGCCTCTAGGAGAGAACAATCGAAAGCATTTGTTCAATTTGCTATACTCAATTGTCCTGTTAATATTTTACCCTTTTCCAAGAATATTCCAAATGACAGCTTTGGTTGATGAGCCTGGCTGACTCAATTTTCTATAGCTTCATTTATCTCCCAACTTTGTACCCACCTTTGTGATTTTTTTTCTTTTCAAAAAACTGTAAAAATGTTCAGTCTTATGCAGTTCTCAGAATAGTTTCTTGACAAATAGCTAACTGAGCCTCAGATAGGTCAAGATCTTGGGACTAAATGCCAGAACTCCATTCTATCTATAATAAAATTCCCTTTATACTAGACATTTTCCTCTTATAACACTCAGAGAAATGCACCACTCTCCATCCCCTTCTCCCCAAGACACTGCATCCTGGCTGTTCTTGTCAGTATTGGCTATCACGTCTCTCATGCCCCTCCTCCCTTGACAGACTGTACTCATAGTACTGTTCCCTATTGATACCTACCTCTGCCCTTCCCCTTATCCCCTATTCTGCCTCCTGCTGTTCTTCATCCTTTGGGGTTGACTTATTCCTTAGGGTTATCTACCAGCTCTGCTGGTCATCCACCCTACTTCTCCCCCCTTCCCTTAATTTTTTTTTAATTTTAAGTTCTGAATTCTCTCTCTCCCTCCACCGATATGAAACCCATGATACATGTGAAGTCATGCAAAACGTTATTTCCATAGCAAGAAAAATGAAGTTAAAAAAGTATGCTTTAATTTGCACCTAGAGTTCATCAGTTCTCTCTCTGGAGTCTCCCCTCCTTTTCTAAGGAATTCAGTACCTGGATCATAGTCTTCCTCTTGCCTTTTATACTGGGAGACTTCAACATACATGGTAATTTTTCCTCAAACAGTCTGGCTTCCTGGTTCTTTGACTTGAGCTGCCATGATCTTTACCTTCCTTTCACTCCAGGGACTGTCATAGCCTTATTTCATCATCATTCCATGGTCAAAAAATTGCTTGATCAGATCATAATCTTCTACTCTTCCAACCCAAGTTTACCAGGTGGTGCTCTGGATAGAGTGTCAGGCCTGGAGTCAGAAAAGACCTGAATTCTCATCTGGTCTGACCAGCTGTGACTCTAGGCAAGTCACTTAATCTCTGTCTCAGTAAATCTATTTGTCTACTGTAAAATAAAGATAATAATATTGATAAAGCACTTAGTACAGTGCCTGGCACATTGTTGTTATTGTTGAGTTGTGTCCATCTCTGTGACCCCATGGACCTCTGTCCATACGTTTTTCTTGGCAGATACTGGAGTGATTTGACATTTCCTAGCACTTCTCCCTGTGCCATCTAGCTGCCTTGTCTGCATAGGAGATGCCTAATAAATGCCCATTTCCTGCCTTTCCTTGTGCTTTACCTCTCCTAAACTTCTTTGCTTTTCCCACATCCTCCAATCATGCTCTGCTAGGCCATCACACCGTTTTACTCTGTATTTGTATCCTTTGCCCCCTTGTTCTACAAGCCCCAAGACTGAGTTATCCCCACCATTTACTTTTGCTGCTTTTACTTAGTGCTGATGAATGGTGCTGAATAAAGCCACACAACTACGCTAACTAAATTTACTACAAATTTGTTGTCTAATCTCAACTGGATCTCATTGCACCAAGACAATCCTTTTAATATTTTCTGATTGAATGACATGCTTCTCTTAGCAACTGTTCCAAACCTTTTCTTCTCTCCTTAAATCTTCCACACTAGCTCCTCTTCCCTTCTTAGCAGAGGACGTTAGAATACAGAGCCCATGCATCTGTGAGCTCTCTCATCTATTTATCTCCATAAAAACCCCCTCTCCCTATACCTCAGCTCCTCAGCAAATTTACCTTCAATCATACTCTATCTCTTATTTATTTTTCTCATTTTCAATCTACCTACTGGCTGGCTCCTTCCCTACAAATATGTTCCTTTCTCTGACCTTAAAAAACCACCTAACTTTTCTGTTCCCTCAAGCAATTCCTTTTCCTCACTTTCACAGCCAAACTCCTTCAAAAATCAGTCTACACTGCTTTTATTTCCTCCTCTATTTCTCAACCCTTTGTGATCTGACTTCCCACCCTTATCACTCAAATATGATCAGTTCAAGATGACCAATAAGCTCTTACATGGCAAACCCATAGACTTTTCTTAATCCTTATTCTTCCTGATCTCCTTGAAGCACAACACTATTGACCACTTCTCTTCCTCTGTGTGTGTGCATGCATGAGAGAGAGAGAGAGAGAGAGAGAGAGAGAGAGAGAGAGAGAGAGAGAGAGAGAGAGAGAGAGAGAGAGAGAGAGAGAGAGAAGAGAGAGAGAGATTCCTCAAACTCCTTTACTGGACTGATGTCTGGCTCCCTGTGGGTATATTCCAGCTGTAACTTTGCCCTTTTTTTGCCCTGTACTCTCTTTCGGTGATCGCCTCAGCTCTCCAGTATTCAATGACCATCTTTATGTAAATAACTCTCAGATCAATGTAATCCTAGTTCTAGTCTCTTTACATACTGGAAGTTTCCCAAAGGATAGGTGTCCTGTAGGCATCTCAAACTTAACATGTTCCAAATAGAACTTATCTTTTCCTCAAAATACAACTCCTCTTCTCAAACTCTCTTCCTCTGTCAAGGGCACCAGCATCCTTCCAGGTCACCTAAGGTTTGCAACCACAGGGCTATCTTTTGTTCCTCACACTCCCTCACAACACACAGCTAATCTGCTGCCAAGTTTTGTTGACTCCCAACCCCGCTTCTTCTTCCTCCATCTCAAACATCTTATCTCCTTTCCACTCATAGCTTAGCTCAACCTATTTAGCATCTCTAGTTTGGACTATTCTAATAACCTTCTAACTGCTCTCTTTGCTTCCAGTATTCTCCATTTCTATTTAATTTTCTACCCAGTTACTAAAGGGATGTTCCTTTAAACACACACACACACACACACACACACACATACACACATATATATTTTCATTTACTTTGTGGTTTCCCAAACACATGTAAAATTTAAAAAAGTATTTTACAAAGCTTGAGCTTCAAATTTTTTCCCTCCTTCTTCTCCCTTGAGTAAATAAGAAATTTGATATCAATTATATATGTGAAGTCACACAAAACATTTCCATATCAGTTATGTTGCAAAAGAATCCACCCCTCAGTGAAAAAAAAAAAAGGCTTCATTTTGCATTCAGAAGTCATCAATACTCTTTCTATGCAGATGGATAACGTTTTTCATAATGGTTCTTTGGAATTGTCTTGGATCATTGTCTTGATCCGAGCAGTCAAGTTTTTCCGAGTTCATCTTCCTTACAATATTGCTGTTACTGTGTACAACGTTCTCCTGGTTCTGCTCATTTCACTTACCATGAGTTCATCTAAGTATTCCGAGGTTTTTCTCAAAAGTATCCTGCTTGTCATTTCTCATAGCATAATAGTATTCTATTATAATCGTACACCACAATTTGTTTAGCCATTCCTTAATTGATGGGTATCCCTTCAATTTCCAATTCTTTGCCACCACATAAAGAGCAGCTATAATTTTGTACAAAGAGGTCCTTTTCTCTTCGATCTCTTTGGAGCATAGACCTAGAAGTGGTATTTCTGGGTCAAAGGGCATGCACAATCTTACAGCCTTTGGGGCATAGTTCCAAATTGTTCTCCAGAATGGTTGGAATAGTTCACTTCATCAATGATGCATTAGTATCCCAATTTTTCCACATTCCTTCCATCATTTGTCATTTTCCTTCTGTCAGGTTAATGAATGTAATAGGCATGAGGTGGTATATTTTAACTGACATTTTTCTAATGAGTAGTGATAGAGAACATTTTTACGTGACTATTGACAGCTTTGTCATCTTATTTTGAAAGGTAGCCTGTTTATGTCCTTTACCTACTTATCAACTGAGAAATGGCTCTTATTTTTACAAATTTGGCTCACCTCTCTATATATTTGAGGAATGAGGCCTTTATCAGAAACACTTGGTATAAATTCCCCTCCTGTACAACCCTCCTCCTGCTTTTCTTCTTATTTTGGTTGGTTTTGTTTGTGCAAGCTTTGTAATCCCATGTGACAAAAATTATCTATTTTATTTCCCATAATCCTTTCCATCTCATTTGGTCATAAACTCCTCCCTTATTCATAGATCTGAAAAATATATTTTCCTACACTCCCTTAATTTATTTATGATACTATGTCTCATTTATCCATTTTGACCTTATTTTGGTCAAACTGGCTGATGCCTAATTTCTGTCAAGCTGCTTTTCATTTTTCCCCCTAATTTTTGTCAAATATTGAGTTCTTACCCCCAAAAGTTTGTATCTTTGGGTTTAGGTTCATCAAACACTAGATTGCTACAGTCATTTACCACTGTGCACTGTGTACCTAACCTATTCCACTGATCCACCACTCTATTTCTCAGTGCCAGACTGTTTTAATGATTATCACTTTGTAATATAATGTGAAATCAGGAAATGCTAGGCTATGTTCCTTCCCATTTTTTTCAGTGAATACTGAGGGGACAGTCCCACAGCGCAGGTCTGAACATTTTGGTAACCTGGTTCAATAAACTCCAGTGGCTCCCTACCACCTCTAGAATCAAATATAAACTTGTTTGGCATTTAAAGTCCTTTACAAGCTGGTTTTAGCTTACCTCATTGTGGATCAGTCTAGCCAAAATGACCCCCTTATTTCTCACATGGCATCCCATTTCCCATCTCTTGTCTTTGCACCTGCTGACCCCTTTGTTTAGAATGCAATCCTTCACCTCTACCTCTTAGAAGTATCTTCTAGTTTTGGAAGCTTGTTTCTTTTGCAGCTTAGCACAAATACATCCTACATGAGGAATTTCTTGGATCTGTCCAGTTGCTAGTGTCTCCCTTGTACCACACAAATCACCTTTTACTTATTTTGTTCATGTGCATGTACTTATTGACTCCCTCAATAGAATGAAAGCTCCGTGAGGGTCAAAGATTATTTCCTTTTTTTTGCTTCTGTATTCCTAGTACTCAGCACAGCCAAGCACAAAGTAAATACTTAATAAATATTGCTGATTTGACCAGTCAGAACTGGATACAATAGGACTGTGATCTTTCTGGTTTTGAATTCTGTATTTCTACTAAAATTTGAGGATTTTGTTTTAAGTATCAGATGTGATTTACTCTGAGGAACTTCCTATTCCAAAAGAGACCAACAATTTTCCCACAATTTAAGTCTCAAGAGCTGCCTGGGGGCATTAAAAAAATCAAGGGCCTAGCCCAGGGTCTAGTAGGTTTCTTTTTTTATTAAAGTTAAGCAAGTCCCTGGGTCTTCTGAGAAACCGGTAGTGAGTGCTTCTCCTAGAACTGATCATTGTGTCATAGATTCAAACTGGAACGGGCACCAGTGACTTCATTTTACAAATAAAAGGAGGTCTATAAAGCTCAAATGAATTGTAAAAGGTTACAGAGTAACAAAGCTGGGATCCGAACCTGGGTCTTCCAATTCCAACCCTCCTTTCTCCCAGCCCACCTACTCCGTAGCAGGTGAAGCCTAGTTAAGCTATGAAGGCCTGGTCTTCAACCTAACAGAGGCCGGGATCTGGAAAATCTCCTGAGACGTCTGGACTAGCGCTGTAACCACGTCCTGGGTTTTAATTGTTGTTCCCGCTTCCTCACTTAACACATAACTTTCTAACAATCTTCTGCTGGACCTCTTGCTGCTGACAGCTCCATTTTCTCTGGTCCTAGAACTGGGATCAACTCTGCTATCGAACCTGGAAGAGATGGTAACCTACTGTCCATGGTCTCATCCCTCATGACTATGATTTCCATGACTTATACTTGACTTTGTTTTCTCTGATGTCATGGTCCTCTTTGAAAAGGAAAGAGGAACACAGCCTGTGAGTGGACCAAGCTGCCTAAATGAGGACCCGGCTAGCTGGGTAACTCAGAGCCTTCTCCCTTTCCTTCTCCTCTTCAAAAGAAGGTAAATTTTGATGGCCAGAAGCTGTCCAGTTAACTTGGGGTACATTGGCTAGATTCCTTCCTTTCCTTCTCTCTTTCTGATCTTCCCTAAACACTTAGACCCCGTGCACTCTGAAGCCTATGGATTGAACAAGGAAGGGTCCCTGCCCAATGTCCACTCAATGGCTGTTTTTGGGCCCTCCTGGCTTAGGGTGAATGTCAATAATAAGAGTTTCTCTTCCAAACAACAACCCTGAGGCTCCTGCCCCTCCCAGGGTGATTTATCTATTTATTTTCTCTCTTCTATTAAAGGGCCAACCTTTTAACAAGGCCTATTTCACAGAATGGGCACTACCTCACTTTTAAGTAAGTACCTGAAAAAACCTCAACCTAAAAGGCCAAGGTCTCCCATTGCATCCTTGGCCATCTCCAGTCATCCTGATGAATATCTGGTCACTGGATTCAGATGGCTCTGGAGCAGAAGAGCGGCACAGCCCTCCCTCACTGAAAACCAAGTCAAGTGTAACTCACGTCATCATATCTCTGATGTCACAGTCCTCTGAAAACGAAGGATGAACACACCAGTAACAGCTTTCCATACTGGAGTGTCCTTCCTTGACCACTATTAGTTGATGGATGTTGTTCTGCCTCTTTACAATGTTAGTTACAAACTTATCTTTGCGATTACATTTATGTGCTTAACACATTTTGGTAAGGGGCTAATAAAATGTTTATTTCATCATTCACTTTACCAAGGCACAATTACTCAAGCCCTGGTTAAACAAATAGCTTTCAAACATCATTGCCAATCTTAAGTGTAGGTGTAAAGTCTAGGCCTGTGGTTGTCATGAAAGGAAATTCTAGTCTGGTTTTTGCCTTTAACTAGCTCTGTGACGATGGGCTGATTATTGAACTGCTCTGAGTAGCCTGGAGAAAGTCAGACATCAGTGTTTGGAAAACTACAGTTTATGTGATACACAAAGTTGCAAGAGAATATTCTGGTGTTAGTAAAAATTTTCCCTATATTAAAACAGGAAAAGTTAAAAAAACAAAACACATTTCATGAAGTAATTGCTTTTGTTTTAAAAATAGGTTTAATCTCTATTCTGCTTCAAAATTTTCTATTGTCTTTTGTGCCGTGGGCGTATACCCCACCCCCACTGGCATTTATGTGTTCTGTAGGTTTATTTTTTTAACCTCAAGGCATTCCACGCCCAAATCACTTTGGTAACATCTTGTTAGCTATTCTTTGAAGTTATTCCTACCTCTAAAATTCTTTATATAGCAAATTTATGACCTTAGAATACTACTGGGCAGATTACTGTAAGAATGCCAACAGCAAGCTGAAAAAGATATAGGAAACAATATGATAACAGCATGCAGTAAGCAGCAGAGGGCTGATTTCCTCATTAGGTGGTTAATGCGGGCCTGAAATGGTTGTCCATGGGATTTGGAGTTCTTGCATGAAGCATTGTCTGGGCAAAGATGAATTGAGGGGCAGGCTGACATGGAGGAATACAAAGTCAGTGGTAGGAATGTTTGAGGTCAGCAAAAGTTACACATGTTGCCAAGAACTACTTTCGTTGGGAGACAGGAAGATTTGAACTGGCCTTGGGACGGGTGAGGCACAGAAACTCCCTCTAATTCTTTGCTGGGAAACATGATAAAAGCAATTCCCACATGTTAACAGCTAAAGAAGAGTAGGAAGGGGTGAAAATAACCTTCAGAGCTAAGCCCATAGTTATTACTTATTGTTTAAAAAGTGCAAGAATTCAAAGACTCATAGTTAGAGCAGAAAAGGTAATCTAGACCAATCTCTTCATTTTATAGGGGAGGAAAATCAGAGCCAGAGAAATGTGGAAGGGGTAAAGGGAACAAAAATTGACTAAATGCCTACTATGTGCCAGGCACTGTGCTAAGCACATTACAATCATTATTTAACCTAATCCTTACAATAATCCAAGTGCTATTATCCCCATTTTTACAGTTAGGAAATTGGGGCAGAGAGCACTTGACTGATTTGCCTCGAATCAGAAAACTAGTAAATGTCTGAGGCTTGGAACTCATTTTTTCTTGCCTCAAGGACCAGCCCCACTAAGGTCCTGCAACCAGCTTTGTCCTGTGACTTCAAATACATGTCTCTCTTAGTCTTAAAAAAAAAACAAAACCCAAAACTAATTTAAGGTGAAGATTACACCCCTGCACATACTCACCCACTTACCTTTAGACTTAGAAATTCTGACTAAGAAAGGTAAAATAGAAATTTTAAACAGATAAGGGAAAAATTGGTGTCTTCCAATAGGAATCAATGTAAGCTCTATAGATAGCTTCTAATTATCCTCACTCAGGGTTAGGCTGATTTCTTGAAGTCTCTCAAAGTTCAGTGAGGGTGTATATATTAAGGGCAGGGACTAGATTCAGATGGTCTGAATATTCTTCTCAAATCAGTTCGAAAACAGACATTTTCACTTCCCACCTTGAGGGCAAAACCAGAAGAGATCATAAAGGAGAGACTCAAACAGTTTTAGAACAAAACCGTTGTATTTCTACTAGTAGGTACAGAGGATTTTGTAATATGGATGGTTATTATGAATGGCAAATAATACAAATATACTTTATTTTGGAAAAAAGTTTACATAAGTAATGGGACACTTTGGAAACACTTGCTTAACCATGTTAGTGAACAAAAACAATGCCACTTGAAGCACAAATATCCTCCTCTTCAACGTGTATTTGGATAGGAAGACAGCACTTGGTTTTAAAAAGAACAAAACAAAATGACCTCATGTTAAGGCCTGGTCACCTAAGTGTAAACAATGTAGAATGAATTCACCATACATAGTTCTGATGCTGGCAACAGCAAATCCGTGGTATCTCTGTGTTTTGAGAGCTATGGAACAGATACCTTCCCTCACCCTCCTGGAAAGGCTGCTATATCACAGTCGAACTTAAGTTCTGGGCAGGCAGGACTGAAGAGGAATGTCAAACAAGTTTTACAAACCATTTAGAGGGAATTGCCAGTGTTCCCTTTAAGTACATTAAGAAACAGGTAACAATAGAAAGACACTGCTTAGAAGTTAATTCTTCTCACTTTGGTGCAAATCTTTTTTGTTTTTAATTGTGATTTATGCACTTGTCTGATTCATACACTTACAGTACAAACTCTAGTAACCTGCCACAAAGCATTAAAGCACAATATGCCTATTATTCCTTAGGCATCTGCATTTTTCAAGTTTCAATATTTATTCTTCTACATCCAGACTGTGTCAGCAGTTCTTGAATATAAAAAAATATATAAATGGGGTAACTATATTCTAAAAATGCAGATGCCTGTAACAACCATGTTACTAGGGGGAAGGGAATTTTCAGAAAAAGAAGAAAGCAAACAAATTCACTTGGAGGGAATGTGGATTAAAAAATAAACAACAACACAAAACCCCAAGATTTTCCCCAGAGAAGCTGGTCATTACAGAATTTCCAGAAAACCCCTTTTTTTTCCACTGGAAGATGTGGAAAGATCTCACTGGACCTTAAAAACTCCATTCCAAATATTTAAAGATCTACGCCTACCAGGATGCCATTAAGTGGCAATCAGCAGTCAGAAGAGAAGGGACGTCTGTAGATGTATCTTGCAGCATAGCATCTGTAGCTATTGGCTGATCAGTAAAAATCACCGGTGTACCAGAAGTGCTATTAAGGGCAAGGGTAGGAGAGTATTGAAAATGTTACCTGCCTGTTTGTGAGAGGGCTTTCATGGCTAGGAAATTTTCTAACCAGTACATGAATTCCAGGACATATCTTTCTCTTTCTTTTTTCAATGTTAAAATAACTGAATTTAAAAAAATCCTACAAGTAGTTACAGTCACAATAGGAAGTTACATGGCAAGGACCACACACACACACACAAAACATCAAGACAATGCTATTGGTTCAATAGTATTCCAAGAGGCTAGAAAACCTGTTAACTTTGAAAGCCCTAGCAAAATACCGCACTTATTTATAAACCACCTACTTAAAAGACCATACTTTTGAATCTTTTTTCTTTCCTTTCTTCTTTTTTTTTTTTGCATGTTACAAATGGGGAATTTCACATCCAACTTTAAGCATTTTGCATTTCTTTGCCAATCTTGTAGCTGAGTATCTTGTTCCAGTCGATTTTGGTGCGGGTGACTGGAAGCTGCCGGCGCAAGGCCTTGAATGTGGTGTCTGACATTGTCTGATAGTTCTCACTAATCGCGGTCTGCAACAGATAATTGATTTGTAGATAAATGTCTAGAACAGAAACTGAAGCTGGATCAGACTGCATTAAGAAAGTAGTTTGAGTAATAAAGGAAGTGTTTAAGTAGCCCCCAACTGACAAGACTTGATTTTTCCTGAACATTTCTACTAATCACTGAAGTAGTTCAAGGAAACTCTCCAGTATGGAAGTATTTAAGAACTCCACTTAAATGTATTTTTAAAATGGAACCAAGGGGAAATGAAAATCTAAGCATTTCAGAAGGACAAGATCCTTAAGTCTTAGATTAGCAGCATTTATGATACATATTAATATTAAAAATCTGAGAAAATGTGTTAAGACAACAGGTTCAATGTCTCTAGATAAATTACAAAGAAAAAAAAAATCACCTTACCTGATACTCATTTTCAGCATGTTCTATGATTTTAATAAATTCCTTGGCAGTTTGTACATCATCCTAATAAGAGGTGAGAAAAAGCATGAATAAAATTATCATGTATAAGTCAATACATAAAAAGTTTACTGAATACAGGAATTTAATCTCCAATGGAAGAGATCATGAACACACCTTTGTAAATATCCTTGGTGCAAGAAGCTGTGACAGAGGCACCAGTTATATCAAAATTAACTAATTAATTCCCAGAACTGCTGCTTATAATTGGTGACAACTAGTGATATTTTGCTTAAGATTTTTAAAAAATGGAACGGATTTTTCTTATCTTTTCACCTTCTTGCTGCCACTGAGTAGAAAAAGATAAAAGTAAAAAGCTAAGAATTGGGTCACTAGCGTGTCACAGGACTGGTGGTCTTGAGACCATGATAAAATTCTCTCCTCATGGAGGCTGTTAGCTTAGAGAATCTATTCATGGAAAAATAAGGCAATATTTTTTAAGGCTAGTGCAGCTGCACACCCCAAAATCTCATGTCCTAAACCCTGACATACACGATCAGCTTCAAGTGACCATCAAAGCCAGATAGAAGTATCATGCTCTCAGAAGGGCACCTCAGAGTACACTTTCCTAGTGTATGGACCTGTGCCTGTGTTTCCCAACGCAAGGCTGCAGAGCTTACGAAAGACTATGTAAGTGTGTGTGTGTGTTTGAGCTGTATATTAACTCTCCTTTATCCTTGACACTCTTCCTCACTGCTTGTCAATTAAGCTTTACGCTGAACTAGCTCCCATTGTTTTATATACTGTTCTCAGCATCCAAACTCATTAATGGGTTGTTTTTTCCTGAATTCTCTGGTTGGTCCATGGGTCTTCTTTTAAATTTACATATAAACTATACCTGGGTAAGGACTGAACATGTTGGTAATCACACCTATGCTGGAGGAACCAGCTGGGGAATAGAGGGACTTGTCACAAGACAGGGGAACTACCCTGCACAGTGACACAAGACCTCACTGGTACTCTTTTCATTATGGACACTTATACAAATCTCTTCTTGCTTCCCAACTCTCTCAGTGGAGCTCTGTAGGATGTAGTTAATGCTTTGCACGTAACAAGTACCGAAGCTTTTTTTAACTGAATAGAAGAGCAGCTTACTATACTAGCCACCATATATTTCCCAATCAAAGGCATGCTTTCTAGCAAACAATTCTATCATCTCCCTGGTCAACATGTTCTGATTTTGGCAATGGCAGAAAGAAGAGATTTCTGGATTTTTTATTTATTATGATCATCTCACAGAAAGAAGGAACATTCCATTCCCGAGAGTCAACCCTACTGCTCTAGGTCAAAGATTAAACTGGCAACTGGTATAACTGGTTTTACTGTTGTCCCAGGAAATTTGTGCTGCTCTACTCATGGAGACTTCCAAAATTAAAACCTTGAAAGCAGAATTTGTGTTTGTTTTGCTTTTTTACTTTCAAGATCAGCTCTGAAGTAGAATAAAGATTCCTTCAGGGATAACCACAGTATGATGAGACTTGAAGTATTCCATACTTACAGTAACAGTTATTGTATCCTGTACATCTTTGTGACTAACCAACTGAACATTGCCATCTTCATAGTAATGTACCTGAGTGGGGGAGTGATTGAATAAATTAAATAAGTAGTTCACATGGGAAAAAAGCTTAAATATCACCATCTCTGGGCAGGTTATTCACAATATTGCAAATGGAAATTCTTAAAACTCCAAATATCTCTGATTTCATTATTATGGGTACTTCCCTTATCAAGGCAGAGTGTTTAGTGGATTAGGGGTTTTTATGAGTGGTTGCGGCTAATATTTGGATATTTACTTCTGGGTTCATACTCTGAAATCTTTCTAAGATGGTAAGTAAGACCTGCTAGACTTTGTATTTGCTCCACAGGTATAGATTATGAAGATCCATAATTAGAAATGAGAGGATTTTTGTGGAGGTTACTCTTATTAAAGCTTTAATAGGAGTATCAGTGAAGCATAAACATTAATTGACATTACAAATGTTATTTTTGAAGAAAAGACATAATCTTGGAATAACATTCAAAGAAAGACACATGCATGTAGTCTTTTCTCTGATCCTTAACTGCATCAATTGCTACTTAATTTTTTTTCCTTGAGAATGAGTCTCCCTATGTCACCCAGGTTCAATGTGCCCACCAAAGACCCTGACGCTGCTACTAATCATCACGGGCACTTTGACTGGGTTAGTCTGACCTTTCTAAGGCCTCCTAGTAGCCCCCAACTCGATTCACCCTACTGGATTTAGTGTGAACACCCACTTCACCAGTCTCAGCCTCTCCGGTGGCAGGGATTACAAGCCTGGTAGTCACTGCTTAATATCCCTAGGCCTGAACAGAAATGAACCTGATGTTGAATTCTTCTTGACATAGATGCCTATTAGGACAGATGAAAAAAGACCTTTATAAGATGGTTGGTTTCAAAAGCCTTAGGGCAGTTTTCTTGTTGGCTGCTTTTTTTAAAAAAGTTCTATTTACCCTCCCTTAGCTGGCGCCATATCTTTCCAGTATGAGGACCCTTTGCTGTTTGTACTCTAATTACATGGTGCTCCTGCTGTTCTCACGAAGTTTTTGACTTTCACCTACTTGGCTCTATCCTATTTACTAAACTCTAAGTTCCTCAATATCTGAGAATGTAATTTTTTTTTTTTTGCATTCCTCACAGCATCTGGTCCATAATAGATACTCAGTAAATATTTACTTAATGAGCTAAAAATCTCCCAGTCTTGACTTTTAGTTCAAAATTAAGACTTCTTTATATTTATAATTTCCTTTCCAACTACAGGTTGGATCTTATCTTTGCTTATTTATTCTAGGAAAAACTTGGTAATCCTTAAAGCCACAATCCATGCCCTCAATACTAAAAGTTCCTGAATCTTCACCTACTCCCCTCTCTTCCCCCCAGGCAGAAGCAGAAAGAGAAAAACTGGAATCACATACTGTGCTCCCTGAGTGGGAATATATGTGTATTACTGTCCTTTTCTCACCTGATCCCAATGTTGCTCTGGCTTTCCAGTTACAATTACAAAAAACTAGTTTCCATATCAATCCATTCTAACTCAGGACATGACACAAACTTGCCTTTTCCATTCTAAAAAGCCTTATCTATTTTCTTATTACAAAATCCAAATTCTGGAATAACTTTTAAAAACACATTTAAATAGAATGCAATCAAGTTTTGAAGTAAAGTTATGAAGAGGCTTCATATTCTGGGGTCGTTGTCAACTGATCAGGTGACCTCACCTGAATCTTTAGCACTCCAACCACCTGAGCTGTAGGTGGTGTGATGGTAAACTTCCACTCTGATCTCCAACGACCATTCCTATGCCAGACCAAAATGCAATTAGAGAATAAGTGAACAGGGAAAAAAAAAGACTGAATTTTGAATGGATAGGGTAGGGAACTCTTTCTGTATTCCGACAGTGATGACATGCCAACCAAACTTTGGATTCAAGAAGATTCAGTCATAAATGCCAAGTTGCCTTACCATTTTTCCTTGGGAAGCACCATTAAAAACAAACCCCAAACCAAAAAACCCCCTAACTCCCTTTAACAGGTGACTTCGTCAATATAATTCACTTTTGCTCTTATTCAATTGAGGGAACTCATTACTCAATTGAGTAATAGTAGCAATTACCAGTAATGATTCACATTTGACAGTTCTATGAGGTAAGCAGTGTAGGCTTTACATCTTGTTTATCAATCAGTAGGGAAACTGAAGCTTAGAGAGCAAAAGCTGTTTTGCCTAAATTCAAGTGCCAGCTAAGAAGCGGCAGAGCCAAGACACAATGAAAGCAGGTGACATCCTCTGACTTCAAATTTAGTGCTCTTTCCCCCACACTTCACAGTTTACTCCTATGAACATTAAGCAGTAAGCCAGACAGAACAAAGGGCAGAAGATGCTGGACCAGGGTGACCAGGTAAGGCAGTGAAAACAGAAGATAGCCTCTACATTCTTACCAGAAGTTTTTAGGCTGAAATTGGTGGCTCTCAATACAGGCAATAATAGTCTTCTGCCCATCTATAATTTTAGCATAAACCTATTTGTGAAAGAAATAAAAAAATCAGACTTAAGAGGCAATAAAAAGTCCTACTAGGGGTTACCCACACGACACTACGTTGGATGGACAAAGTTTAAATGACAATATATCACTAAGGCATAAAGCATGTCAAAAAGATCAGAGTCATAAAACGGAGGGTCACTAAATCCCTTCTTTAAGTCCTACAAATTTACTGTACAACTGGACTACTGGGATCATTCACTTCTATGTGATATTTTAGGTTTCCTCACAATGAGTATACAAGGTAGGTGATGCAAAATATTTTTACTTCTGTTTTACAGATGAGTAATTTGAAATTCAAGGACCATTATTAAGTGATGGTACTGGGATTTAAACCTAGGTCTCTCGAGTTAACGTCTAGGCTTGGTTTTCTCTATGACAGCTATTATTTTAAAGTCATTCTTATGATCATCATATTTTTTTTTTTGGGGGGGGAATACATATAAAAACAAACAAGATTTCCTTTCTGAATGAAATCTTTTTATTTTATCAAGGATAATTAACTCCCAGAGAATTACACACAGGGCCAATGGCTCTTCCTGAAAACCTTTATTTTGATATTTTCTCCATGTTCAACTTAAGTATTTTCTAACATACTAGTTAGGGCCTGTCAATAATGATGCCAAAATAACACAAATCTGATATGGATTTAAAAATTAATGTAGAGACATGTAGTGATGCTAAATTATTTTTTACCATTCATTTCAAAAGTGACTTAGGTAACAAACACAGGACTCCCAAATAAATATCTAGTAGACCGTGGATCCAATGTGTCAAGGAAACATATATATAGAAAAGTATTTTATTTAACAGTGAAATAAACAGATACTTAACAGTACAGAAGCCGTTGGAATAATGATCTTTCACATAGGCCCTTAATGCACTGTCACACGATTCCCTCCACGACTTCAGAGCTCCATCTATGTCCTCAGGTTGGGGGTCACTTGCTTCTTTCCGTAAGTGATCAAACTTAAAGGAAACTTTATTTCTTGGATCTAAAAATCTGCCACTACCCAGGTCACCATGTTCTGTAATTAAGACCTTTCAAACACAAAATTTATATACATAAATATACTGAAAATAACATTTTGTTCAACATGTTTTTGAAAATTCTCATGGGTGAAAGCTAAATCCTTATTCTGTTACTTGCCATTTATTCACAATTCATTTTTGTTCTTATATAAAGAAACAGATCACTAGAAAGTAGGCAGTGCTGCAGAAATCAACATCTCTCATTTTACTTGTTCTGCTCCTTTGTTAGAAATGACCCTTCTCATCACTATGGAGGACTCCAGTGGATAACTTGTGCACTAAAATTAAAACTAATTTTCAACGAGTAATTGTGTTACTCAAAGAGTTGTGGAACAAAATTCTAATTTTGCCTCATTTAGGCTTTACTTCACATCTGACTTTTCAAACATCACTTTTTGCTTTTACTGAGATCTCTTCAGGTCAGGAACAGATATTTACCTGGTCATCATACCCTTCTATTTTCACTGGAGTGAACTGATCCATATTATACTGGGCGAATGCACTGTTTAAAAAAAAATGTAAACAAGTTAAACTCAGTAAGACTAATGGCACACCAAAAACTATGTAAATAAAATAAAGGAAAACTTACTTTTGAAAAATACTATAATAATGAAAGCACTATATAATGCTGCCTGGGTCACAGACTCTTAGTCTTATCTTTAACAATAATGTAAAAATATCCAAGATTTAATAATTTAGCTCTTCAGTTATGTTAACTCATTCACAGTCACCTAACAAGCATTTATTAAGCACCTTCAATGTGCCAGGCATTGTGCTAACTGCTGGTGACAAAGACAAAAAAAACCAGTCTACTCACAAAGAGTTCATATTCTAGTAGGGGAGATAACACGTATGTAAAGTTTCAGCTGGAAGTCAGACAGTAAAGATCCATAATCTTTAGGACACAGCAGCAAAGCAGATAGTAAAGTGCCATCTTTAATGATAGTCTTATCAGCTTCTGATGGTGAACCATTTGACAGTGCCAAAGACCTTGGTGGAAAGAACTTTCTTTCCTGGATCTTGAGCAGGTGTGACTCTGGCTGTCTATCTGAGGGCTAGATTGGACCTGGTGATGGGAAGTTGGGGGCACTGTCAAATCTAACTTATCTGCTCATGGTGACAGCTGATCAGCATTTATAGTGATAGTGAGAAAGGGGAGCCTTTCTTCCAACCGTTTCTCCCCTCACTGTCATGTGTAGCCCAGGCTAGAAGCAGGACCAGGTTATATGGAGTATCCTGCTATTCCTAAAGTTCGTGGGTTCAGGGTCCTGAAATATTTTCATTGGGGTCTCAGGGAAGGTAGTGGTTATGGTTTGATGTGCCTGGCTTCCTATCGCTCCCTTAAGGATGCTCCCACAGCTTTAGCTAGATTGGTTTGCCTAACTCATAGACTGCCTCTTGTTTCTCCAGGAGTGCCAAGCTCTTTTAGGATAGCCTGCCTATCCCACAGCTGGCAGTTGTTGATATAGCTGGCCCCTTCTTCACAGGAACTGTGCCCTTAATTCCATGCTTTCTCCCACCACTCACTCTGATCTTCAGTCTCTCTCTCTCTCTACTAACTCCTTCCCTGATACCTACCAGGTCTCCAACATTCTTAAAAACCTTCCCTTGACTCTAAATCTTCCCCCTCAACTCTGACTCCCCATCCTAATATTCTATCTCTCCTCCCTTTCATTGAGTAAACACCTAGAAAAAGTATTCTATTCTCACAACCTCCACTTTTTCTCCTGTCACTTCTAAATCCCTTGTAATCTGGCCTCCGATCACATCATTCAACTGATTCTTTTCAAAATTACCAATAATTTGTACCAATCTTTACCCTACCTGACTTCTCTTGCAGCATTTGGCCCTGCTGGCCACTTTCCTCTTGGATACATTTTTCCTGGGTTTTTGTGACACTGTTTCTCTTGGTTAGTCTATCTGAACACATTCTCTCAGTTTCCTTTGCTCATTCATCATCCATATCATACCCTGTAATTATGGGTATATCCTACTGCTCTATCTTCAGTACTTTTTTTATTCTGTCTCTCTATTTTGTTTTTGTGAGTTAATGATTATTTCTATGCAGATGACTCCCAAATCTATAGAGCTGGCCCTAGAATCTCTCTTGAACTTCAGTCCCATATCTTTAGGCACCTATAAGATATTTTAAACTGGATATACCACAAGCATCTCAAATTTCACATGTTCAAAATAGGACCAAATGGCTCTTTTTATCTTGGACTCTGCCATCTTTCCAATGGTCCAAGTTTACAACCACAGTCACCCTCCACTCTTCACTTCGCATGCCTCACCAATTGTCATGTTTTGTGTTTACCGAACATTTCTCACATCTAACTCTTTCTCTTTCACATGGCCACCACTCTAATTCAGTTCCTCCTCACCTCTGGTCTGGATTATTGAAATTGTCTAATTGGGTTTCCCTGCTTCAAGTCTATCCTTTTTAAAACTCATCCCCTTCATGCCCAGAGAAAAAAAATAAACATTATTTCATGGGACAGTTTGTCATTATATATTGTAGTATTCATAGTAAGTATTTGCAAAAAGATTCTCATGAAGACAACTGCAGCTTATGCAGCAATGTTGGTTGCCATGAACAAAATATTGGAGAAACTCTACAAGAACTTGATAATATACTCCAGATCAAATCAAAATATAATGCAAAGTTATCAGTGGTGAGGTTGGGAAGAAGAAAGCTCCATAATACAAACAGCTTATCTGAGTTACTCTTGGGTAAGTTCTGCATATACAGTCAGATGAGCGATACATCAGAATTAAGATTAGAATTGGTAAGAAACAAGAAAGCATAATAATCTATATGGTAAACTCAGAACCAAGGAATCCTGAATTATTTAAACAAATTATTTAAAATGGAAAGATACCAGAAACAGATACCAGATATGACATTAACACTAAGTTATTAAAAGTCAAAATGAAAAATGGACAAGAGAAATTATGACACTAAGTTTTTAAAATTGATGTTTTATTCTTTTTGTTACTTAGACTTTTCTTGATGTAAATCAAATTTCTGACCTTTGCTCTAAATTGGTGATTGAAAAAATCTAAATTTTCATGTGTTTATTTTCTGAATTCCTTTCCACATTTTAGTTCCCTTTAGTTAGGAAATGTGGTATTCAATTTTTCTACTCAGGTATCAGCTAAATATTGAAGTATTTTTCTAATGTTGTTCTGTAGATTTATAGCTACTGAATAGCTCTCAAATCACTTCTATAGTGGCAGTATCTGATATCTGTCAACAGTAATATTCCTTGGTATCTCTAGACCTTCCCTCCTCTGGTTTTTACCATGTGCTACTGGGTATAGATCCTGAAATATTTTTATGCTCTCTGTAAATTCATTCTTGATGGTTTTATAGAAAAAAAAATCATTCTCTTCATAGATCCCAAAGTGATCTTTTGGGGTATTTATTTAATATTTTATCTTTCCCCAATTAGATGTAAAAACAATTTTAAACATTCCAAAGTGATTTTCTTAAAGCACATCATTATTCTTATCAAACTCCAGTGGCTCTCTATTACACACCTAGATTTCCAGTGGTATGTTACTCCCCTTCACCTACTATTCAGTTCAAGCTACATTGCATCTTCCATCTCTCTGCCTCTGCAAGGGTGTCCTCCATGTTTGCAATTTGTTTCCCAGTTACTTCTCACAAGTCATTGTTTCCTTTACAATTCGGGTCACCTTCTGTAGGAAGCATTTCCTGATCTCCCAGATGTGTGTGTTGCCCCCTCAAATTACCTTGGATTTATCACAAAATTATCATTGACCTGGTACTTGCAAACACCTATTTTATACTTACTATGTGTCGGGTCCACTAAATGAAGAGGATAAACACTGAATCTCTGTTCAGTGGCAGTCTTCACTTTTAGGAATGATTACGCAAAGCAACATGACCTTCTCCGTCAGGTGAGATAAGCAACTATTTTGATTTAGGAGCTCACCAGGTGATTACTACACAAAGGCTCAAAAGTCCAGGAGATCATCACAGCTTCATTAGCATCTAGAATGAGCTCCACCTTTCTCCTGAGGCCCTATTCCCACCCCCACCCTCCAAATAAAGACTGTAAGAAGTATGATTACCTGTGACTAGGCTAAAATTGCTTTACTTGGCATCTGAAACCCCAAATCATTGGCCTCTTATTTGGGTCGAACAGGTGGCTGGTCCCTGAATCTGCCACAAACAGGCAGTCCTCTTCTCATTTCCTAGTCAATCCCCAGGGAGCTTGAGGTTGCTCATGCTGCCAATCTTCAGTTTTATTACACACCGTAGAACTTTTGCTACTTTCTATATATTTTTAATAAATATATATATATTTCTAAAAATGTTTTCTATACATTTTGCTTGCACACTTTTATACAATTAAAAGTAGATATTGTTTAGTTCCACCCCCTGCCAAAAAAAAAATACTCAAGTCACAAAATGTCCTTTTTCTTCACAATGCACTAGCAAAACTCACATTCTTACACTACAGCTCATTACTGAGGCCTCTGATTATTTGATCAAAGTAGCTCATAGTTGCACTATTAGGCTCAACCCTCCTACAGTGTATTTACATTTTAAAACAAAAGTCCTTGGTTCTTAAATCTGATCTTAAGTGAAGAGTGGGACAGACAGGACTGATCCTAGGTAAAAATTAGAAAATAACCAAATTTTATTTTGGCACTCCTAACTCCATCTACATTCCTTCCTTCTTACCTCCTTTCATTCACATGGTGGAGTATAAAATAATGACACTAGCTTATCTAATAAAGACAAAATAACAAATGTAAAGTTTCTTATTGATCTCTTTTCTGTCCTTACCACCTGAGTTCTGAGCTAACTTCTCCCTTGGCAGTCTGTATAAACTGTTTCAATTTTCTTAACTTTCAGTCTCTACCTTTTCCGAAGGTATTTTAATGTATATTAAAGGACAATATCACTCATCTACTCAAAAGTTTTCTGGGTCTTCTCATTTTTACAGACTAAAATACAAACCTGTTAGTCCAGTTTTCAAGATCTTCCACAAACTGATTCCAACCTATATCCTTCCAGTTTTTTCTGCAAACTTGATTCTGATTGTTTTCCATCTCCTTTTTCACCCTCCATGTATGTGCACAGATTTTCCCATGAAATGTTGTTCTCCTACCCCTGCCTCGCCCCGCCCCCCATCTATGACTTTTTAAGTATTTCTCTTTTTTTAAGGTACTGTTTAAGAAGCATTCTCTCAAGAAGATGTAATCTTTCTTTCCTCTAATCACTTTCCCCACCTTGAATTTTCCAATGCACTTAATCAAATTCTAATTTATATTATGGTCATCTGGATTATATGGTCATAATTTCTGAGCCAGAAGAGCCCCCCAAAATCATTTAGTTCAACCTTATATTTTTACAGATGAAAAAACTGAGGACTGGAGATGTTAAATGCTCTATCAGGGTATACAGGTAGAAAAGTAGCAGATGTGGGGTTTGAGCTTGGGTCCTGACTAAATCTGGGTCTTTTGTTACTATGACACATAAAATATATTCCTCATCTTTATTATTAAACTATAAGGACAACTTAGAGACTAAGACTTTATAGTTTTAAATCTCTTTAAATCCAGTGTCTAAAACAATTTCTTGCTCATTTTTTTTTTGGGGGGGTCTAGACCTGTGATTTCCACATTTCAAGTGTGGGAATTACATACCTCTGCCAAGGCAGATCAGCAACTGTCTAATGCCTAGTTTAGAGAAGCTCCTGCAGCCTTAAGAGGTTAAACGGCTCACTCTCACTAGCAGCCGGTATTGTCAGAGGTAGGGCCAGATTCCTATCTTCCAGATTCCTTGGCTGGGCCATGCTACCTTGGTCTTACACAGAGCAGTCACTGAATAAAAATACTTGCTGTATAAAACCATAGGAGACCAACTAAATGTATAAGTCCTGAACAGACAAGTGGTAAAGAGTTTTCACAGCAGGGTCAAGTTTGAACTGGTACTAAAGTACCTAGAGAGGGGAAAGGTAAAGATTTGAGGAAATGTTAAATTTCATCTGGGGGGAGAGGATAGCTCCATTCAAATCTTGAAGTGGAAGCATAGGCAGAAAGGTTCAAGATAATAGTGAATAGGGGAATGTGCCCCAATAATTAACCAGAATAAAGTATAATCACCAAACAAACAAATACATCTTAAAAGGTATCCTTTTAGGGTCCAAAAGAAAAGCATTCTGCCTATTCGCTTCGTTGAGGATTTATGGAATTAAATGTGTCTTGGCCTCTGCCTGTCTATTAACCAGTGTAAATGGAGGTAACAAAAACAGATCAACTGATACAAGCAACACTTTGGTTGTGGACTGTTTACTGACAATCAATTCACACGCCATCTCTCTTTTTGTTCTCCACTCCTACCCCCAGGCACTTCAGAAATCCCCATTCCTAAGGCCTATCAAAAGCAAGCAAGGCAATAAATGAGTTTTTCCAAGAAGATATTTAAGCCTCATCTGTTCTTTAAAAAATTATTTCTCCTCTGAAAAATCCAATCATGGTCCAAAACAACAAAAATTCCAAACCTTCTAATAAGCAAGCAAAATTAAACAAAAAAGTGGTTGTTCCACATTTACCCTTCTCATTATTTACCAAATGATAAAAGATGTGAAAAACCATACCCAGGATTTTCAAGGCTATCTATGTCTCATCTTAACTCCCCTTTAGTTTGGTTTCTCACCTCAGTAAATTTTAAGGTTTCTAAATGAATAATTTCCTCTTACTAAGCCCTAGACAGTAAACAGGCACAGGCTGTATAGTGCAAAGGAAAAAAAAATGTATAAAAGGAGGCCAAAACATATCCGCCTCCAAGAATACTTCATAATACTCATAGGAAAAAAAAGTGCAGGGGGATTGAATGTCAATATTGTTTAAAGCTCCAGGAACGGAGACTGATTAAGAAAATGATACCTAAATTTTGTTCAAATATTATCATTTAATACAGTTTAAACACATTTAAATATGTGTCTCAACAGGGTGTACTCTAGGAGCATGGCCAATAGTTTCTAGCTGAGTCACATGCAACCCTGACTAATGCATATATTTCCACACTTCAACCTCAAAAAAATGGACTGAATCTTACAGCTCATGTCACTTCCATCTCTCCTCCCCTAAATCAGCTCAGGCAATGAAATCCAAATAATTATTCAAATGTAGTGCTGGGCCTGATGCACTGGTCAGCAGTGTAGTTACACTGCCACCTTTTTGTTATCCTAAGGTAGCTCTTGTTCCTGAGGCCAACCCTTACACAGGATCCTACAGATATTGTTCCGTTAGGAATCAATCAGTTGTTGACAGCCCATACTAACTAGCCAGATGATATTGCTGAGAGAAGCACTGGTTTCCCATTGATTTAAAATGACACTTCAAAAAATTTTTGGTTTCTTTTTTTTTTTGGGCAGGGAGACAGGGGACAGACAGATGGGTGGGGGTAGTGACTGTAGCTTATTTTTGCACTTCCCCCTTTTCAATATTATCACCCACCTCTCTGCCTTTTCCTTTGTTGGCTTTTTATGTAACCCAGAAAGGGTAGCGAGGTGGTGCAGTGGATAGAGCACCAGTGCAGAAGTCAGGAGGACCTGAGTTCAAATCTCACCTCAGACACTTGACATTCACTAGCTGTGTGACCTTGGGCAAGTCACACAACCCCAAATGCCTCATCCTGGGTCATCTCCAGTCACCCTGATGAATATTTGATCATTGGATTCAGATGGCTCTGGAGGAGAAGTGAGGCTGGTGACCTGCACAGCCCTCCCTCACTCAAAACAAAGTCAAGTGCAAGTCGTGTCATTATTTCTCTGATGGCATGGTCTTCTTTGGCAACGAAGGATGAACACACATGTATCCCAGACCCACAATGAAGCCTGAAGCCAGCAGGTCTCTGAGGTGTTGCAAGAGCTACTGGTTTAGACTGACCAAGTCTTAAGACTCTTTCCCACATTATTAGAGTTCCCCTTCTGTGAAACTATCTAAAATCACTTTAAAAACCATATCTGAAAGTTGGATTCTGTCTTTCTCATTATCTATGCCTCCTCATGCAATGTTGTTTCTTATGCATTTTACTGGTATCAAACCCTCTGGAATCCTTTGGAAAACAGGAGGTACCTATTGGGACAGAAGAAGCCTGGCAGAAATTCCATGCCCAAGTTATCCATGATCCAGCTGTACCATAGCCCTGTAAGCAACCATACAGATAGTGCCCTTCCAAACCACACTGCTGTGTCAGTCTTCTGAGCCTATCAAACTCTAAAACAGGAAACTCATTCTCATATGCAGCCTACAGAGTGGGCTGTGAGTACTGATTGCCCAAACTTTTCTTTCTGCTCTGAGTCCTCTTCAACAGTGTCTCCTGCCTCAGCATCTAAATCCATATTACTATAAACTCGTATGACACTGCCAAAGCACCAATACCAGGAAATGGTGCCAGTATGGACAACTACCCAACCAGGACATAAGTGGACAAATAGTGTCACACTCAGACTTGAGATCCTGTTAACATGTAATTATCTGACAGCTGACTAGTACCAGCGATGCCAACCATCACCTCCAAAACATAGCCGGACTTACCTCAGCAATCTCCATGTTTCAGTGGCCAAGATGCTATAAGACACCTAATCTGACCAGCTGCTGGGCTGGTTTCCAGGATTCCACCAGAGAAAACACTATGGGAAGTTCATCTTTCTCCCCTGGCAAGACCCATGAGAGCTGGATGGACTAAAGAAGGGAACCACCTAACATTGGTCACACTCTCACACCATCCCTGATCAACATCATGCACCCTAGTTTTTATGTCTAGATTAAGGTAGATGATGCTTTGGGCCACAGGACCTCAACTGCCCAAATGATAACTCTCTTAGATTCTAGACTGAGACATCCATCATCATCTGGGCAAACCAGACATATTTGCTTCCTTTTGTCACTGGTTGTTCTGTAGAACTACACTAAGGACCCAGGAAAGGAGATTTGGCACTGCATTCACACAAATCTTCGCCAGCTTTTCCTCTTTAACAAACATTACCTGCCACACTGTGGCCACAATGGCACCTGGTAGCTTCTTTCAAAAAGAACATCACTTTATCCCCACCCATGTCGGGTGTGGAGAACCCACAGTCTCAAGGCCAAATGTGGCTCTCTAGGTGAGAGTGTGGTCCAAACTTCACAGAACAAATCCCCTTAATAAAAGAATTTGTTCTGTAAAACTTGGACTCAGTCAAAAGGCTGCACCCAAGGACCTAGAAGGCCACATGTGGACTCAAGGTAGAAGGTTCCCCACCCCTATCCTAGAAGGTTCAATCACAAAAGCCATGGGCATTATTAGTGCCCTCCAGGACTCTGTCAAGACCCTGCGAATAGCTCAACTGGCCAAGGCATAAATAAGAACTAACGCCACAAATGATCAAGGTCTGCTGCCCTGCATCTACTGACTGAAGACCAATGAGTCATGGGGACAATGGTGCTCAAGAACTACATGGCCTTGGATCACCTCTTGGCAGATCAGGGTGGAAATTCTCTTGCTGCATGTGGGTCAGTCAGATTCACTAAGCACTAGCCACAGCCAATGATACAGAATTCTGGGTGGAGCAAGTGCTAGGGAAAGGTCACAGTTACAGAAGAAACTAAAATCCCAAGTTTCTCTGGGGTCATCAGCTGACTGTCTCTGTGAAAATGGGGAACAAAATGTGTATCCTCCTTGAGATTCTGGTCACCACAGCTGTGGTCCTAGGTGATAAATCTATGCATTAGGGAAATGGCTTCACAGCAAAACAGTGACAAAATGGCAGCCCTGTGATCTACCTTCAATACCAACAAGTAAATTGGGAAAAGTATGGGAACAATACACGGCTGAGGCAAACAATCTTCCAGATCTTAGACCCATTCTGTCTTGAGGGCCTTAAATAAGGTTGTTTTAGGTCTGTAAGAAAGTTCTTCAACCTTTCCTTGTAATGTGGCAAAGTGCCCTTTCAAACGGCCCCCAATCCAAGGACACTGAGTGGCCACCAGGGCCAAGAGTTGGACTGTGATATAAAATTATTAGAAGGTCCTGACTCCTGACTTTATTAAGCTGCATGTCCCTGATGTCTACCAGTAGAGTTTTCTGAAACAGCAGTCTTTGAATACTAAGCTATTCTTAGGAAGATCAGTACATATGTGATACCAAATTATTAGAATCTTTGAACCTCTTGGTTTTTGAAGGATTACATGTCTCTGGTAGCAACCTGTACCATCTCTTCAGTTCCTGTACATCTAGCCCATGTGGCAATAAAGGAATATTTTTGGAATGTTTGTACCTAACTTTTGAGAGGGGATCAGATATTTTTAGACTTACTGGTAAGCACTCTTTTTTTTTCATGTTTCATATACATGTTTATATATATATATAACGTACAAAAGTTACATTCTGAACCCCAAGGATTCAATAATAGAAATAAATACTGAAATAACTACATTACTAGATGAGCTCATAGAAAACAAAGCCTCAACATCAAACGAGACAGCCAGGGAATTGCTGTATGGTAGTAGTACCTGTCAGGTTACAGAGGCAAGTAGAACTCAGCATAAGATGTCCAGGACAAAACTTACAAAAAAACAGACCATAAAATGTTTAAAATACGTTTTATGAGATTGAGAAATATGTAACTGATTTAACAAAGGAAACAGTTTTGCTGAGAAAGAAAAGACGTTTAGTGTATAGAAAATGCTCAGAGAGGCAGCACCAGTGGGGACGGGGGCAGGAGGCAGAAAGATCTCTGTGGAAACATGTTCCAGTTTCCCCTGAACTATACTTAGTCTTCTATTCTTCCCAAGTTTTAGACTAGGGACTCAACCCGTCCCTATCTCAATGAGGGCCATCAAGAAGAATCCTAAATAAGTTTGAATCCTTTGGTAATATTCATAATAGTCACAGGGAAATAAATATTCAGTTACACAGGATTTGAAAAAGGAGGCTAAATCAGAATTTTTTGTTTTGTTGCTAAGGCAGCCTATGTTAAAATGACACTCTCTGTCAACTCTTATCTGCTGAGATGCAGGAAGACCTTTACAAAAAAAAAGAACAATAGAGCAGCTTTCAGAATTCATTTTCACTTTTACCATGCAAACATACTCATTTTGATACGCGCTGCATATTTGTGCTCCAAATGTCCACACCATCACCAAGCTACAGCTATCAAGATATTCATACATGAGACTGATATTCATCAACATCCTCTTGAGATCACGAAGTTTCTAGAGCAGATGCTCCCTGGTAAGCACCCTCTTGCAGGTGGCTCAGCTACCTGCAGCCAAAATGGGTGTAAGACCCATAGGATCATCCCCCAGAGAGGGAGATGGTTCACCATCACACATGACTGCATCCCTCTCCCTGTGAATATGATCATGTAACTGGCTATTTCTGGCTTTGTAATGCTGACCATGCTCTGGACTTCAACTGTTAGTTTCCTACCCCTTCCCCTGAACACACTCTGCTAATAAACTGCTTGTTGAAGTATCAATCTAGCAAGTTTTCGTTTCACGGGAATCCTGACTCTCTCTGGACTTTTCCTAGAACAAACTCTTCAGAACCCAAGATGCTCAAGCAGTAAGATAACTATCAAGAGGAAACCTGGGCAATCCTAATAGACAGACATTATCCTTATAGCAAATTTCTGAGATAGGTGCTATTATTAGATGAAGAAATGAGGAAATGTCTGAGATGAGGTTTCAACCCTAGTCTTCCTGACTTCAAGAATAGCACCACCTAAACAGAACTCCCAACATACTGAGGCTAGCTGGGCTTTAGATAGAGGTAATCCTGTGGTCTAGACCCTCTAAAAGAAAAAAAAAATGTCTAAATATAAAGTGTTACAGCCAAGATTTGGGGCTAACCTGTTCACAGTGATGTAACTAACGTGTCCTTCCCTGCTGGGGAGATGGAACAAGTTGGGGCTACAGCTACTGTGGGCACAGTCTCTTGCCCACTGTTACTGTTGCTCAATTTTATCAGACTCTTTGTGAACTCTTTTGGGGTTTTTCTGGCAGAGATACTAGAGTGGTTTGCCATTTCCTTTTCCAGCTCATCTGACAGATGAGAGAACTGAAGCAAACTAGGTGAACCGACTTGCTGAGGGTCACACAGCTAGTAAGTGTCTGAGGCCTCATTTGAATTCAGGTCTTCCTGACTCTAGATCTGGTGCTCTATACACTGTGCCATCTAGCTGTCCCCTCCTGCCCATGCAACTACATCGTTTTCAAAGTTTTGTCAAATTAAAGTTGATAATGCAGTCCTAGGGCCAAAGCCATACTGACCTGCTGCCTATTCTGCAGTCTGGTGCTCTGATACCTAGGGACTAGGTCTAAGAAGGAGGAGAGACAAGAGGTCAGAGTAGCAACCATATCTCCCTGAAGCTTTCTCCATCATTTCATTCTACTGTGTGTAACCTAGGAGGCAGTCTGGGGAAATGCGAATCTGAAGACAAACAGAAATTTGGTCCTATGTACTGGCCAGTGTAATGGATACACTGATAAGTTTCTGAAAACTTTGAAAAAGGAAACCAGCATGGGTTCACTAAAAACAAGTCATACCAAATTAACTTCATTCCTTATTTTAAATGGGTTAACAAATTAGAAAACCAAAGGAATGAAATAAAAATAGCGTATTTTGATTTCAGCAAGGCATCTGACAAAGCAACCAATTATAGAAACATATTATCTACACAGCAGCTAAGTAGGATGCTGAAGAGAAGGATGTTAGACACAGACTGTTTGAATGCATGGAATACCCTCCACTGAGTAGTGAGACCTCCATTTTCTCTGTGACTGATACTTGAGAGATGCCTGATAACATTTCCCTGCAAAGAGCCCTCAGGGGCCTATCTGAAAACTTTAGTTTAGAATTCAGATCTCAATAGGTATACTACGACCACTGAAAAGTTGGGATTTCAGATTTTTATTAGAGAGGTTGCCAACCACTTGAGGAGTTTTTTAGATTCTGTTCAGTAAATGTACTTTAGATCTATAATGTAAGTGTGTAATCCTTTGGGTTACATGAAGTTGGGAAGGAAATAAGAAGCTTAACTAAATTACAGATTGCCAAACATCTATTAGGCAGCCACAGTGCGGGGGAGACACAATGCTAGGAGCTGGGAGATAAAGATGAAAACAAAACGATCTTTACCCTCAAGGAGTTTATGTACTAATATTTATACTTTCAATCCTATCTGGGCCAAGCATAAAAAGAAAACTTCAAAGTTGGATAACCCAGGAAAGGGAGGCTATGCCTTTTTGAGAAAGAGGGAAAAGAAACAGGAGCAGCTGGAGCTTAGAACGCCACCTGGTGACTTCTGGAGAGACTGCACTTTGAGCAGTCACAGGTGTTGACCACTCCACTCTTAGCACTCTGGCTTCACTCCCCTTACGCAGGGCAGATGGTATGTTAAAAGAGCAAGAAGTTTGGCTGGAATGTAGAGTGTTTGAAGAGAAGTTATATGAAATAATCTGGAAAAGTAAACTGAAACCAGACTGCAGTGTCTCAAGTAGGGGCAATAAGGAATCACCGAGGGCTTTTGCATGCTAGAATGACATCATCACACCTGTCCCTTAGGAAAATTATTTTGGCAGCTCTGTGAAACAAAGGTTGGAGAAGGGAGTAACTAAAGGCATAGAGACAAATTAGGAATTTACTTTTAGTGAGAAAGGTACAGGGTACATGGATGCAAAGGGGATGATATCAAAGTTGATACAGAGACAGAATTAACAGGATTTGGTGAGGGAATGACTGTGAAGGAGAGAAAAGAGCTTTCTGAAATTATCAAATGGGTAAAAGACACAAAGTTGTAAAGGATAGTAATGGATTACCAAATCAAGATTTTAAAAGATCTCTAATGAGTTGGAACAAAATAAATTTAACAGGGAAAAATGTAAAATTTTTACTTGGGTCCTAAAAGTTACTTTGTACAAGACTAATTATAACAATAGATATTTCAGAAATATCTCAGGAGCTGAGAAGCAGCTGTAGCACTAGAGATAGAGAGCTGGGCTCAGAGTTGGCAAGAAACAGGTTGCCTCTGAAACATATTGACTGTGTGATCCCCAGGCAAGTCACTGAACCTCTCCATGTCTCTGTTACTCTAAGATCACGAACTGTAGAGCAGATGCCAACTGGCATCAGTGGAGGGAATTTCTTCACTAGGCTTCCTAAAGTGATGAAATCAAATGTAGGATCCAAAAAGAAAAGGAAAGAAGAGGAAAAAGTCTTACGGGTTTTACTTAACAATAGCAAAATTGTGTAAGATGGCTGCCAGGAAAGCTAATATGTCTTAGACTATGTTATTAGAAAATCTCCAAAGTGGAACAAGTACTACTTTTGCTGCACTTGGTACTGAGAGTACTTGCGACATATGCAGCTCTAGCTGATATTTAGGAAGGGTGACTGAAAATATGAAGCACAACCAGATGAAGATAACAAAGATGGTAAAGAATTTCTAAGAATATCTTGGGAGGAATGCTCAAATAAAGTTAACAAGTATTAGTATGATAAAGAGAAGACCATAAAGGGGAAAGGCAACATAATGGGTGTCTTCAAATGCTTAATAATTGTTTTGTGATACATCTACTACATACATAAAGTTAACTTTACATAGGAACAATTCTCAGATAAAAAATGTTATTACTGATTAAAGTTAAAGCATATGCCTTGCTTTTAAAAAAAATGACAAATGGCTAAAGTATAATATAGCATGTGTTATCAGTTTAAAAGATGGCAGAGAAAAATTCCAACCATTTTGAGAGACTGTACACAACGGGGGATGGAACTGTGAGAGATCTGTATGAAGTGCTGAAATAATTTATTAATAAAAAAAGGAAAAAAGTGACATATAGAAGAGAGATTTGATTGGGGGTAAAGAGTTTCACAAAGTAGATGACTTAAGATCGACAAGCTAAAGTTGCAGGCAAATTTCCATTGGAATTAGGACAGCTTATCTAAAATGCTATAGATGGTTTTACATGTTACATGACCACTACAGTTCTAGACTTATTAGCCAGGAACTTTTTGGGAGGTGTCTTGAAAAACTTTAAAATTTTTCTAGATAAAAGAGTAATCTCTAACTTTATCTAAACTAGTAATTATATAATTATACATATACATATATATATAAACTAATGTTTATATTTGAACTGAATACATATATATATATATAAATAACTCACTAAATGCAAATGAATAGTCTGTTTAGCAGAGTGCCTGGCACATAGTAGGTAATACTTAACAAATGTTTACTGATTGCTTATTAATGTAAATCAGAAAAAAAGATAATGGTGCTTATTAAGTTTTTAGTAACTATTTTTCCCAACATTGTTTAATGACAGACAGATGCTGAAAATCTGTTTTATTTTGTGTAATATAAGCTTCCCAGAGGTCTGGTTCTCTACAAATATCATATTCAATATTAAGGTGGTAGACTTAAGCAGGTTTTAAAAAGTACTTACTGAGCTGCCCCTTCCCTGAGAAGATTGTCATTGTTAAGTAGTAACCGGACATCTGGGGGAAAATATTAAAAGAGTTTAGAAAAGGACAAACATACTCCCCAATTTTTTTTTTTAGTAACATCTAGGTTAGATTGTGAGGTATTAAAAAACTAATATTTGTACAGATATGTCACCAGACAGTAACAAATACAAATACATTCTAAGTATAGGAATAGGCATGGGGACTGGATCTGTGATTTCATGCAGGTGAGCACTTTCTTTATATTTTAGTCTTAGAAAACTGCCTAAAGCACTGAGGTTAAGTGACTTATCAAGGGTCACACAGCTAGGATGGGTCAGAGGTGGGACTTGAAGCACTTCCTCAATCTACACTGACATACTATGTCTCAGACTCTGTGCCTACTACTTCTACAGAAGGTACTACGTAAATAAAAACCATCCAAAGTTTCTTTCAAAGGACTTTACAATAAATGAAAATACTCTAGTATCATTTTACAAACAAATTACAATGAGCATTCTTGTCTTTTTATCTTACAAGATCTTGATACATTCATCTAGATGGAGATAAAAGAATCATCTGAAAATACTGAACACTGGTCAATGGCAGTGATATTGCTTAGTGTTTCTCTAGGCAGGGGTCGGTAGCTTTTTAAATAGGTGTGCCCAAATTCCTCTCACTTTCCTTTTGACATGCAGGGTAAGACATTTGTGGATGAGAGAAGGAGTTTGATTATAAACTCAGAGACTACTGATGCTCAAAGATCCTAGGAGGCAGGAACAAGCATCAGGAATGCTAATAAAAATGGGCACTCATGCCACAGAAAAGTTGCCAACATCTGGTCTAATATTTTGGTCTCATTTGTCTCCATGATAACTCCAATGAAGTAGATACAATTATTAGTTATGAAACAGGGAACTAAAGTTTGTTTCATAAGATTAAGGGTTAAAATAAAATAGTACTTTTTAGTTGCAATGAAAGTGCTTCAATGAGTTTTTGAAAGTTATGCTTGGAAATGAGGGAGAGAACTTGGGGAAATAATTACCACTCCTTCACCCCTAAATAACCGGTAGATGCCAACCAGGATAGTAAATGGTTATTGACCCTAATTCTGCTTTGTTGAACTACATTGATTCACTCAATATTAACAGCTGACATGCTTACTGATTTGTTTTGTTTTTTTTTTTAACTAGTTACACAACACTTCGGTGTTCCAATAACATTTCTATCTACAATCTTGAAATAAAGCAACAACACTAGATTGAGCAATGAAACTTAACTATAGTCAAAATGTATAGAAAATTCTGGAACTTATAACACAGGATGGTTTGTTTTATTTTTATATTTATATCTCAAGAAATGATCAGATAACAAATTAGCACACAGCACAAACTTCTGTATTTCTTTATAGCGTCCTACAATTTGGGTCCATATTTTGAGTCTCACATTTTGGGATCATATATGTTTCTTGTTGGTCTTTTACAATTTTTGTTTTTAGCCTCAGTTCTGGTTCTGGATCACTCAATGAGTATTCTAGAGATTGGAATAGCAGGAAAGATGATATGGAACCCTGGTAAATGGGTATTAAGGGTTATCAAATATTTTGGCTTGGAGAAGATTTAAAGTAATGACTTGTAATGATAGATAAAAATAAAAGGTCAAGCTATTACACTCTTCCTCTCTAATGAAGCCATCATTTAATAATTTAATCATTTGCTGGTATTTAACTACTCACCATTAAACACTTCATTAAATTCTCCTGGGGGAGCATGAGTGATGAACTTGGCAGCTATCCGTACCTATAGGAAAAGCAGAGAATTAATGGTTAGTGATTACTGGTAGCTAATGTAAATGGTGAATGTATTCAAATACATCTGATTTGATTATGGAGTACATGTGTTTACCTAATCATTCTATCTTTAGGAGAAATGACCAATTTTCATCACAGAATATTATATTCAACAAAATGGACTTCAATTCTTTTTCTTCTCTTTAGCCTCTAGAATAAAAATGCATCTACACTTGCATCTTACTAGGTCTTAACTTCAGAAAATGTCCAGAAGTTATCAGTTTCTAAATGAATTAGGTAGGGTAAAAATCCTAGGGAATATCATTCCTTCTATAGCTTGGAAACATTTACTTCATGAATGTACATTTGCTTATGTACATTCCCTTCCAGGGGTGGAGTGGCAGGTAGCTGGGGGTGGGGTGGGGGTGGGGGCAACTCTGTGGGGGCAGGTGGAGTGAATTCTCTGCAAACAAGGTCAGTCAACAAACATTTATTAGGGGCCTGCTATGTGCCAGGAGTGGTGTTAAATGCTCTTGGGATACAAACAGGAAAAAAGAAAGACAGTGCCTGTCCTCCAGGAGCTTCAGATCTAAAGGGGGAAGATAACACTTAAAAGGAAACTAAATGGGTAAGGAAGGGCAGAAGGAGAGGATAAAGAAGCCAGGCATGGTTAAGTCAGTCAGTAAAGTCCAAAGACAGGGCAGCCAGGTGAGAAATGAGGAGGCATCAATATTCTGTACTTTTAAAAATACATAGAGTATGTGAATGCGTGTGCATGCGTAAGAGAATGACTAAGGATCACCAGTAACAATTCAGGAGCAATTTGGAATAGAACCCTATATTCACTTAATGTTATAAGGATCATTGTAGGCACTGAAAAGAAAATACAAGTACTGTAGTACAAACTATTTGGGCCTTTATTTGAAATAAAAACAACTTACAAAGTTATACAGTATAAATAAAGTAGGTGTATAAAGTGTTAACTATTGGGTATACAACCTGGCAACATCGACAAATTATAGTAACAATATTAATCACCAACTAGGATATCTTTTAGAAGTTGCAGGAATCATTTTGACTTGTCAGCAAAACAAGGATTGTTGGGGGTTTTCTAACATTTGATATAATGATATGAAAATCAATCATTTTCACATTTACATATAGGACAAATAATCAAAATCCACGAGATGGAAGGGACCTCAAAGATTATTCAACCTCCCCTTGAAGACTTCCAGCAATGTGGACCCGCTACCTTGTAGATAGCTCTGTATGAACATTTTCCCTCATACTGAGTAGAAAATCTGAATTTGCAACTCTCACCCATTACTGGTAGGTCTTCCCCTATAAAAACAAACAGAGCAAATGTAGAATCTTTCTTTCATATAGTAGCTCTTCAATTACCTGGACAGAATGTGTACTTCCTAAGTCCTAGGATTTTTTTTCCCAAGCTCAACCTCTCTTGTTCCTTAACTGATCCACATTGGCATGATCTTTAGTGTTCTCACTCTCCTGGTCAATATCCTTCTAAACACATGGAATCCCAAGTATAACAGATGTGGTCTGACAAAGGCAGGGACTATGAGAAGATGGGGAAGGCCCTCCATGCTGAACACTATGCTTCTTCTGGGTAAAAGAACACTGCTGAATAGGAAAAGAGCATTTTCTCAATTCAAATATGTTTCTGGTCTCAAAAACAACTGGAAATGCTGATTATTACCACCAAATGGCTACTGCTTACAGTTAGAACTTTTCCTAATTATTAAGTATACATTTGTGGAGGGGGTCAATCAAGTCTTAGGAAAAGGCATGTTGAACACAAGCAGAAGACTTGTAGAGTGCAGGGGAACTCCACAAACTACATGTCCCTCAGTTTACTAAAGTTCCATTCAATAAGCTTTTATTCAGTTCTTAACTAGATACAAGGCACTATGCTACAACTGGAGATATTAAGAAAAAACACTCTCTGCTCTCAAAGAATTTATACTTTATTTGAGAGAAAGATGTATACAAATAAGTGAATATAAAATAATTTCTGGAGGGAGACAGCACCAACAACTGAGGGGACCAGGGAAGGCTTATCGCCAAGGGAGACAGTACCTGACCTGAGCCTCAGGGAGGCCAGGGATTCTAAGAGAAGAGAGGAAGATCGTAGGGTCTCAGATCTAGATTTGAAAGTTCACTTAGAAGTGATTTAGTTCGACCTCCACATTCTACAGATGAAGAAACTGAGGCCTAAGAAATTTACATGACTTGCTCAAGGTCACCTAAACAGGAAGCCATCAACGGCAGAATATTAATCTAACTGCTCTGACCCCTGCACAGCTATGTTCCTTTCTACTTTACTACATCACACTACTTGCAACAGTTCAGGTCACACATCCAGTTCAAAGAATAGGTAGGAAGACAATATGGCTGAAGTATAAACTGCAAAAAGGGAAGTGACAGCACCACTACCTATAGGAAAATCTTTCCTGGGACTCTAAGCTACTAGTAAGTAGTACCTTTCCTTCTAAGGCTACCTTCCATCTACTTTGTGTGGTAGATGCTTTCTCTCTCACTAGAATAGAAGTTCCTTGACAGCAAGTGCTGTGTTTGCTTTTTCTTTTTATCTCCAGTGCTTAGAACAGTGCCTACCACATAGTAAGTGCTTAAATACTTATTAATTAATATGAAATAAATCTGAAAGGATGTAATGCAGTCAGATTGTAAACAGCTTTAAATGCCAGGCTGAGGAGTTTAATCCAGTAAACTGTGTTACTCAAACTTCCACCCTTTAATCAAAGGGGTTTACATTCCCCACCAGTCTGTTCTTATCAATGGGCCCAGGCTAGCCCTGGGTGTCCTTCTAATGAGAATGGTTGATGTTGGCAGGAAGTTTGTTTTGCTTTCAGCTATTTCCTGCCCGGTATTATTTTTTCCTTATTCTTTTCTCTTTAAAAAAATTCTGAATTAAATAAAAGTACAAGTCATTCCTGTATACATAGTAGAATAAAAAGAGAACTGAACACAATACTGAAGATCTCATATATTCTCTTATGTACAATTTGCTTTTGTCTGAAAGTATTTAAGTTTAATGCACAACATTCAAAATTGTGCTGCTTGCTTGCCTTTCCGTTTGCTCTTTTCTCAGGATTAAAAAAGACACTTCAGTGACTTATTTTTTTCCTGCTTTTTTTCTACTTTATTCCTATCTCTATCCCTTTTTATCCCATTGGAAACAAAAGAAAAATCAATCCTGTGCAACAAATACGTACAATCAAATTCCCACACTGTCCAAAAATGCATGTCTTATTCTGAACCTCAAATCTGATGGCTCTTTTGTTAAAAGGGGGCTAGCATGCTTCATCATCAGTACTCTACAAAGATAGTTTGGTCACAGAATTCTCAAGCCTCTCAAAGTTGTTTTTCTTTATAATGTGATTATGGCATAAATTCTTCTGGTTTGACTTTTTTCATTCTGTATTGATTCATCTAAGTCTTCCTAGGCTTCTCTGAAACCATTTGATTAGTCATTTCTTATGGCGAAATAATATTTCATTCTGTTCATACCCTGTAATTGGTTCAGCCAAATTGATGCGCACATTCTTATATTCTAGTTCTTTGATCTTTTTTTCCCCCTTTGGTCTCCCTGAAGGATCAAGAAGTTTGTTTTGCTTGTGATTATTCTCTCCTCAGGATTATAGTCCCTCATAATCAACTCCCTCCTCCACCTTGTTAAGTCTACTGAGTTTGATGTATTTATATAACAAATTGTGTCTGTGTTCAACACTGTTTATTTCAGTAAGAGGTTCATCTGATGCTCACTCCCCTCCTCTCCTCCAGGCTTGAGTATATTTATTATATATTTTCTACAATTGTTTATTTCTTTTACTCTCCCTTCTATTTACTCTCTCAAAATCTCCAAAACATAACAAATCTATCTCCAAGGCCTTTGTTTTTTTAAATTAATTTATTTTTAATTTTCAACACTCACTTCCACAAAATTTTGAGTTCCAAATTTTCTCCCCATCTCTCCCCTCCCCCCCAAGACACGGTGCATTCTGATTACCCCTTCCCCTAATCTACCCTCCCTTCTATCATACCTCTCCCTTCCCTCATCCCCATCTTCTCTTTTCTTGTAGGGCAAGATAAATTTCTATACCCCATTACCTGTATTTCTTATTTCCCAGTTGTATGCAAAAACAATTCTCAACATTCATTCCTAAAACTTTCGAGTTCCAACTTCTCTCCCTTCCTCCCTCCCCTCCCATCCCCACTGAGAAGGTAAGCAATTCAATATGGGCTATATATGCATAGTTATGCAAAAGACTTCCATTAACAGTCATGTTGTAAAAGACTAACTCTATTTCCCTCCATCCTATCCTGCCCCCATTTATTCTATTCTCTCCTTTGACCTTGTCCCTCCCCAAAAGTGTTTACTTTTAATTACCCCCTCCTCTCATTTGCCCTCCCTTCTATCATCCCTCCCACACCCCACTTATCCTCTTCTCCTCTACTTTCCTGTAGTGTAAGATAAATTTTCATACTAAATTGAGTGTGTATGCTATTCCCTCCTTAAGCCAAATGTGATGAGTAAGCTTCACTTTTCCCCCTCTCACCTCCCCCTCTTTCCCTCCATTTTGAAAAAGCTTTTTCTTGCCTCTTCCATGAGAGATAATTTGCTCCATTTCATTTTTCCCTTTCTCCTCCCAATATATTCCTCTCTCACCCCTTAATTTTATTTTTTTTAGATATCACCCCTTCCTATTCAACTCACCCTGTGCCCATATGTATATAATCCCTCCAACTATCCAACTACTGAGAAAAGTCTCAAGAGTTACAAATATTATCTTTCCACATAGGAATATAAACAGTTCAACTTTAGTAAGTTCCTTATGATTTCTCTTTACTGTTTGCCTTTTCATGTTCCTCTTGACTCTTGTGTTTGAAAGTCAAAATTTTCATTCAGGTCTGGTCTTTTCATCAAAAATGTTTCGAAGTCCTCTATTTCATTAAATGACCATTTTTCCCCCTAAAGTATTTTATACTCAGTTTTGCTGGGTAGGTGGATTCTTGGTTTTAATCCTAGTTCCTTTGACTTCTGGGATATCATATTCCAAGCCCTTCAATCCCTTAATGTAGAAGCTGCTAAATCTTATGCTATCCTGATTGCATTTCCACAATACTCTAATTGTTTCTTTCTGGCTGCTTGCAGTATTTTCTCCTTGACCTGAGAACT
Source organism: Bettongia penicillata ogilbyi (assembly GCA_023548195.1). Lineage (NCBI taxonomy): Eukaryota > Metazoa > Chordata > Mammalia > Diprotodontia > Potoroidae > Bettongia > Bettongia penicillata. The sequence goes on from JAJHZJ010000683.1 coordinate 6,895,523, forward strand.
CTGGAATTTGACTACACTATTCCTAAGAGCTTTTCTTTTTGGATCTCTTTCAGGAGGTGATCAGGGAATTCTTTCAATATTTATTTTACCCTCTGCTTCCAGAACATCAGGGCAGTTTTCCTTGATAATTTCATGAAAGATGACATCTAGGCTCTTTTTTTGATCATGGCTTTCAGGTAGTCCCGTAATTTTAAAATTGTCTCTCCTGGATCTATTTTCCAGGTCAGTTGTTTTTTCCAATGAGATAGTTCACATTGTCATTAGCTTCCATCTGCTCCATTCTAATTTTTAAAGAACTCTTTTCCTCAGTGAGCTTTTGAAACTCTTTTTCCATTTGACTAATTCTGCTCTTTAAAGCATTCTTCTCCTCATTGGCTCTTTGGGCCTCTTCTGTCATTTGAGTTAGTCTATTTCTAAAGGTGTTATTTTCTTCAGCAGTTTTTGGGTCTCCTTTAAGCAAGCTGTTGACTCGCTTTTCATGATTTTTCTTGCATCGCTCTCATTTTTCTTCCCAATTTTTCCTCCACCTCTCTTACTTGATTTTCAAAATTCTTTTTGAGCTCTTCCATGACCTGAGGACATTACATATTTATTTTGGAGGTTTTGGATGGGGAATCCTTGACTTTTATGTCTTCCTCTGAAGGCATGCTTTGTTCTTCCTCATCTGAAAGGAGTGAGGAAAATAGCTATTCACCAAGAAAGTAATCTTCTATAGTCTTATTTTTTCCCCCTTTTTTGGGCATTTTACCAGCCAGTTATTTGACTTTTGAGTCCTTTGTCAAGTGGAGGGAATACTCTGGGACCTGTAAGTTCTCCAAGATCAAGGGAGAGGAAACTCCTCTCCTGGCCTGAACTTTGGTCTGAAAGCAACCACGAGCTTTTCTGCCCAGGATCTGCGAGTACGGTTCCCAGTCCACAGCTGCCTCCACCTCCACCACATTAGTGCTCCTCCTCACCCCAGGATTGCCACTCAGGGCTGAGACCCAGATCAGCCACTCGATTCCTCCAGGATCTTTAGGCCAAGGGCTCAAAAAATGGACTGCTACTGCAGCATCAGCCACTGCCCTGGGGCCAGGGCCAGACCATGTCCCTTCTCACCCAGGTGAAAGTATTTTTTTACTGACCTTTGAAGCTATCTTTGGTATTTGTGGATCGAGAAACCTGGGAACCACAGTTGCTGCCCATGATTCTGCACCCTGAAGCCTGCTCTAGTCTTATCCATGCCACATTGTGATAGACCTTTTCTGTTGGTCTTCCAGGCTGCCTTGAGCTGGAAATCTCTTTCCCTCTTTCATTTTGTGGCTTCTACTGGTTTAGAATTTGTTTAGTCATTTTTTACAGGTATTTTATCGGCTTTGGGAGGACAGCTTCTACAGGTACATCCTTCTACTCTGCCATCTTGGCTCCACCCCTCTGTTTTTCTTATTAACTCTCTTTAATACCCTTTGAAGACATCATGATTCTGTTTTGTCTTAACCAGTTTATTAGGATGTTTTGCTGTTGCTGTTTCAGTTATGTCCAACTCTCCATAACCCCATTTGGGGTTTTCTTGGCAAAGATACTGGTGTGGTTTGCCATTTCCTTCTCCAGCTTATTTTATGGATGAGGAAATTAAGGCAAACACGGTTACGTGACTTGCCCTGGCTTGCCATATAGCAAGTGTCCTCCAGATTCCAGGGTTGGAGCTCTAGTCCTACATTATCAGTCTCTCAATTGCTCAAATTCAATTACTCTTCTGCTGTTCTCTAGACTCTCTGTTCCCACTCAGCTCTGGTCTTTTCGTTAGAGACCATGCTTTTTAAATCCCCTAGGCCATTAAGTCTATTTTTTCCCTCTTAAAGAACTGTACTAATATCTTTGCAGGGTGAATCATTCTTTATTGTAAGGCTAGCTCTTCTGTCCTCTGCAATACTGTATTTCAAGATATAGAGAGAACTGCCAGGTCTTGTGTGATCCTGATCGCATTTCCTTGGTATTAGAACTCTTTTCAGGATGCTTGTAACATCTTTTCTTTGATGTGAGAAATCTGGGTTTTTGGCTATGATATTCCTGGAACTTTTCCTTTTAGAGTTTCTTTCAGGAGGTATCTTTATTTTGTCTTCTAGTTCAAATACATTTGGGCAGTTTTTCATTTATTATCTCCTGAAATGTAGCGTCTAGGATTTTATTTTTTAAACCATTGTTTTCAGGGAGTCCAACGACTCTTACATCATCTCTAATTGACCTGCTTCCTAAGTCATTTTTTTAAAATACCAAATTATTTTGCATATTCTTCCATTCATTTTAATCTTCTAATTTTGTCCCTGGAGGCAAGTTTCTGACTAATCTAAAATCTAGTTCTTAGGGAGTCTGTTACTTAGTTAAGGATGACCACATTCTCTTCTAAGCAATAGCTCCTTTAGATTCTTTGTTCCAATTTTTTTTTTCATTTTTTAACTCTTTTCGTCTCTTCTAGATATTCATGTAGTCCTTGAGGAAAACTCATTTTCCCCTTTGTGTCACAATTTGATTACTAGCTCCTAGTAATTACTAGGTAGAGGGCTAGCTAGATCTCATTTTTTAAAAAATACCTGTCATCTGTTTTTTCTCGTGGTTGCTCCCATTCATCTTAATTCTTCTATGCAACATGACCAACAAGAAAATGTATTTAATAAGAATGTATGCGTAGAACCCATATAAGATTGCATCCCATCTTGGGGAAGGTGAGAAAATTTAAGACTTATGGAAACAAATTTATTAAATAAAAAAAAAACCTGTCAGTGTTTCCTTTAATTTAGCCATTTCTATAGCCTTAGTTTCTGAACTGAAGCTCTGTGCCAGGGACAGGCTGTGCTCCTTTATGCTTTGGGTCTTACCTTGGGTCACCTGGGTTCATGGTAGTTGGGATGTTAGAGCCCCTAGTCTTAGGCTGAAAACTAGTTGCTGCCGCTCACAAAGATTTCCAGGGTTTTTCACCCTTGAATGCATGTGTGTGTGTGCCTGTGTGCATACACAAGCTTGTGCTTGCCTTTGGCAGTGGAGAGGGAGCCTCCATTTTTGATAGCCCTGGGCACAGTCTTGCAAGCCTCATACGTCTCTGGTCCATCTCTGGTCATGCTGGGAGTCTGCCAGCTTGTTTGCCTGAGCCTACCCTGGCTTTGTTGGTTGCCCCTTTCCTACTGCCAGTGGGCATCTGGCTGGCTTTGGTTCTAAGTTGAAAGGAAATCACTGAATATAGTTTCTAATTGGATTTTTGATCATTACTTGACTCAGTGCAAATTTCAGGTGTTTGCTACAAATTTACGTTACATAATCTTAACAGGGCTCCCAATTCAACACTGTGATTCTTTTAGACCTCCCTAACAGATTTATTCTCCTTCTTCCCATAAGGACTATTCCAAATCTGTCCATCCCTCTTCAGACCTCCCAGTACAGCCCAACCCTTTCAGCTGAGAGGCTCACCTCAGACTTCATTCAAAAACCTTAGACCATTTGACAACAGCTCTCTCTTTATCTTACATCTCCAGCAAGTCTTACTAACTTTACCTTCAGCCCTGTCTCTCAAGAAGAGGTGGCCCTTTTCCTGACTAACATAATCCCTTCTAAATGCATCTTCAATCCTATTTGATCCCATCTTTTCCAGTAGATTGTCCTATCATTTCTACTCTCTAATCTTCAATCTCTCCCAACCTACCAGATCCTGCTTTACTGCTTACAAATATGCCCATGTGTTGTCCCCCATCCCTGCTAACTATTTGCCTATATCTCTCTTCCCCTTCTAGGCTAGATTCCTTGAGAAAGGCCTTCTATACTTAGTTTTCCAAGAAAGAAATCCAAGTTACCAATAGCCATTTGAAAAAACAAAGCTCCAAATCATTAATAAATAATAATATATCAGAAATGCAAATTAAAGCAACTCTGAGGTTCCACCTCACAGACATCAGATTGAAAAGGTGACCGAAAACTCCAATTCATTCTCTTTTCCAAGCAATGGAATTTGAAGTGTAACTGAACATAATGGCATATTTATATGGTTATAAGCATAAGGAAGCTATATTAGAGATGGAAAGTGAGAGAGGTTTTAGTGAAATTCAAAGCAGGAAGAACAGAAGCTTCAAAGATACATGCAACATTCAAACTGAGCTATCAAGTCTTGAAATCCTGAGGAAGAGGGTATGAGACCATACAATGCAGTTGCCCAAATAAGAACATGTGCACTGCTGCCCTTATGAGGAGTAGATGAGGGAGGGAGACAGTTATACTATGGATTCCTATGCCTTGGCAGGATGGAGAGTTCAAGGAGGAGATAATCAATGGGCCTGGGTGCCTTACAAAACCAGTTCTATAAGTTTTGGAAGTTCACACCTAACAATAGATTTCTTTTTCCTTTAGCATAAAACAGGTCAACTAGGCCCTTCTTGTGTCTAACAAAAGAAAATATTTCAGTGTATTAAGATAGTCCATGGAAAGCATATCAAACATAAAGCCATTCAATAAATGAGGAAGCAGGTGAAGAAAATGTTTACATATAAATAAAGAATTCCTTTCCAACTACACCACTAAGTTTCCGAGCAACAATGATAGTAGCAGCAATAGCAATTCAAACTTATGCTGTACACTTCCAATAATAACCATGTGAAATAAAGTGTTGTATTATCTCCATTTTATAGATGAAAATAAGTCTCAGAGCAGAAAAGTGACTTGTCCAAGGTTACAACTAATAAATGCTGGGAGTCAGGATTCAATTCAAGAAACATTTATTAAGTGTCTATGAGAGACAACATACTCAAAACCTAGGTTTTTCCTGATTTTTAAGACCATTGCTCTTTACACCATATTACACTGCCATAAAAGTAGTAAACAGGAGTAAAAGAAGTGGCTGAACCAACTAAGACTGTTCTTACTGGGGAGGCAAAGTATTTGGTTACAACAGTAATTAGAAGGGCTTGACTGCTCAGAGTCTGTACTTAATTCATTACTGCCCCCTAGAGTCCTGTACTTGCCACATTAGCCCTTCCTTGTCCAATGTTGGAACATCATGACTGATGAAGTGAAGCCCACTCCAGCTGAGTTAGATCCTACCCCATTCTCCTCAGGATTACTATTTGCAAAATGTTTGCTACACTGAACATGATCAGAATTACAATGTTGTTTTTATGTAAAAACATCTTATATTCCAAACAGTCAATTTACAAATAAATTTCTAGATTTCAGCCTTTTCATAAAACAGGAATTGAATCATTTAGCATACCCTGGAATCTATCAAACTATTTGCACACTTTTTCGCTCTGCCCCTCTATTGAATCCTAAAGAATATCTCAAAAATATGAATTGATATAAATTTGAATTATCTTCAATATAAAAATCTATTAAGAAAATTGAGCTAAAGCATCATTGCTAGAAGGTAGGATGGAGAAGCAAAAGAATAAAAAAAAATTGGTAAAATATTTTTAAATGGTAAAAAATAAAAATAAAAAAACCACTGGTCAAAGAAAAGTCTTCATTTCAGCATTTATTAGCTATATGATCCTGGGAAAGTCACAATCTCCCCCAAACGTCAGTTTCCTTATCTAGAGAATGCGGATATACTTACACTACCAACCTCACAACGTTTTGTAAACCTCAATCTGAATTGTATGAAAAATGATGACGATGATTTATATGGAAACAGAACCCTAGACCTGTGTTATTCTGTTAGAAATTATTATATTATTATATATTAAATTATAATAGTTATTCTTTTAGAAAGCTTGACAAACTGCCAAGTCTGTGGCCAGATCAGGATTGCTAACTTAAAGAAATGAAGATAAAGCTTGCTTCCTTCTAGGTAGAAAAATAAAAGGGTTGTACTACTGGCTGATGTAATTTTTTACATTATCTGTTAATATTTTACTTCTCTCTGAATACTCTGGAGAAGACTGTTAAGCCTCACAGGTTTTGCCTTTCAAAGTATCAACAAATAATTCTGTAGATTCATCATTCTCCCAAACATCTATGCTCTGCTTTTCTATCTAAAATACCCCTCATTGTTTGATTCTGCACCTCCTATCCTTCGATTCTGTTTCCACAAGATGATGAGAAGTTTTGCTTTGTACCACCTATGAAGAGATTTTTGCTATCATGACAAGACTTGGATTGAGGTGGGTCTCTCATGTAGCTACACGTAATCAATAAAGGAAATGTTTTGGTCATTCAGTTAACAGATATTGGTGGATTAGCTCCTATACTTAAAAGGAATATCATGCTGATAACAGTCACATTTACCTAGAATTTGGAAACTAGGATAAAAGGTGTAACTTTCATTCTCACAAAGCAGCAATCTGGTGGTGGGGGTGGGAAGCAGCAGTTTTGGAGCTAAGAAGAACCGGGCCCAAGTCTTAGTTCTTTCTCTGTCTCAGATTATGTCTCTCTTAAATGCATGCCATGTGACCTGCTAATATACAATTATGGAATAGTTGCTACACTAGGAGTTACCCAAATTGATGAAATTGCATGTCACAAAAAGCAAGAGAAACAGTAGAGGGTTAAACCAGCTTAATCAAAGTTTTGCAAGACATGCAACCAGGCAATGTCACCTTGAGATGTTCATTCAAAGATGAAAACATGCTAAGCACCGGGGATACAAAGAAAGATTGAAGACAGTCCCTGTTCTCAAAAAGCTCACAGTGTAAAATACACACACATACACACATATATACATATATGTGTATATATACACACATATCTATATGTAGCTATATTCATATGGTATTTGTAAATAATTAACATAAGGAAGATACTAGAAGTAAGAGGATCAGGAAAAGTTTCCCAACTTTTAGCTGGGACTTGAAGTCAGGAGGCACAAATGAGGAAGAGGAGCATTCTGGGCTTAGGGGACAGCCTGCAAAAATGTCTAGCTAGGGTCAGGAGATGGAGTAATCTTTTTTGAGGAATAGCATCACTGAACTCAAAATGGCAGACTATAAGGTGTAAAAGACCAGACAGGTAGGTAGGAGCAGGTTGTGAAGGGTTTTGAACACCAAACAGAGGGCTTTATTTGATAGTGGAGGTGACTAGAAGTCAATAAAGCTTACTGAGTGGGGGGAAACATGGCCAGATCTGTGGGACATGAATCCGCATACTGGCTGAGGCTAAATCTCAATCTACCCCACCATCTTGGTTCTACCCCACATTGAGAAACAGCAGATAGGTAACTAGTTCCATAACTAAATGGGGGAAAGTGACAGAATAGAGATGTAATGCATGAGAAACTGCTCAGCAATTACTATTACAAAAGTCACTCTTTTCTAACACCAACATTTTCCTGATAATGCTGTGAATCACAGAACACATGATCTTAATGTAAAGATATATGGTAATGTGCTACAGCCTACTTACATTTCCAATGATAATATGTAAAAGATGTCATTAAGAATAGAACAACTATAAAAGCAAGTAGGCTATTCATAACAATGAGAATGAGGGAAAACATGGAAGGCCCAAGTATCCCAATGTTGTCCAGACAATATTAAAGGAACCAAAAGGCCTCTAGCAAATTAGGTGGATACACTATGGAGGATTTGTGAAAAAATTTAGAGAAAAATTGGCAAATAAGGCATGGAGGGATTATAGTCTACATCAGAGGAGGAAGTATTCACACAGATAAGATCACATATCAAATATAACTCAAAACACACTGTAACCCAGCACAAACCAAACAAAACCTAAAATACTTTCAAAAGCTACTAAATTAGAACTCAGAATCAAAATGATTTCATCCTATTCAAATCCCTGCCTTAGTCCGTGAGATAACACTATACCCTGGTAACTGTTTAACAGCTAACATTTATGATTAGCATATTATCAGGCTTACCTAACACACTCCTCATATGTTAAACTACTCTTAATAAACATACTCACTCTCTATTAAGCATATTAGGGACAATATGTAACATTCTCATTTGCTTTTTAATAGCTGATGTTGATTGTTACATATATTACAACAGGCAAAGCTTTGTATCTGAACATTCCTACCTCCAAGATCACAGAATTTCAGAGTTAGAAGTGTCAATGGTCACTTTAGTCTCATCTACAGCTGTAAAAAAACCTGCCATTATAATATACTCTGACTGGGGGTTTTCTTCTAATTGTTTCATCAAAACTTGCATAAATTGTGTCATTTCCCTAAGACTATGTTGAGTGAATTGCCAGATAATCTGATAAATCAACTCAACCTTCTCCAATAACATTTTAATTTTTCCAGGGCCTTTTAAAGCCTTAACCAAAATTAGTAAATACTATGGATACTGCAGGCACTGTGGAAGAGGCAGTGGGGAAATACTTTTGGGTGGGTTGGTCATTCATTCTCCTCAAACTATCAACTCATGATCACTCATTAAATATCTACTACGTGCCAGGCACTATGCTAGATTCTGGGGACACAAATATACACAATAAAAATTCTCTACTAGAAATAAGCTTACATTTTAATGGGGGGGGAGGGGAGAAGCACATATATGAAATAAACACAAAGACAATAAGCACAAATACAAAATAGTTAAAAACAAAGTAGTTTGCAAAAGAGGGTGCTAGTATTTGGAGTGGGGGGAATCATGAAAATCTCTATGTAGAAGAGGGCACTTAAGCTTTGTCTTGTTCCTTCGAGATTATACCACTTTGTTTATAACCATTACAATCTACTACTAAGTGGATACTGGATACATCATTTCTTAGAAGCATTAAAAATGAGTACCACTCAGAAAGCAATACAGAAAGATACACAGTGGATGTGAGCAGGAAGAAATACATAAATAAGGAAATCACAAAGACCAGGCATAAAGATGGCATCAAACAAGTATATGATTGAAAAAAATGGGTTAGTGATTTGGTAAAAGCAAAAGAGGAGCAATGGGTAGTTTGTGTGCTCCACTGGTATCCTCATAATATCAGAACAAACTGAGAAATGCACTTCTATGCAGGAGGACTTCCTGTGGCAATACCTCCCATAGCATTATGTCTGACCACAGACAAGTGTTGCACAGGATAGGCTGGCATGGATGCGTTGTGAACTGAACTGCAGAAGGGACTATCCATAATAAGATCACAGATCTGTTTGAGAACCTACCTGAGAAGTACTGAAGTTGCATATGCTATTGGTTTTCAGACAAGTATCTCCTATATCTTCATACCCTTTCACAGTTAAACATGTAGAAAAAACTATCTACTCTCTTGTTGCCTCCACTTCTCTCATTTCTCAACATCTTGCAATTTGGTTTTCTGACTTCCCTTAATTGAAGCTGCTCTTTCTATTTGAGGCCTCCTTTTTTGCCACATCTGATGAGTTTTTCTCAGTCCTTATCCTTCTTGAGCTCTCTGCAGTGTTTTACATGTTAACCACTCTGTTCTCTTGCATACTACTTGCCTGGTTCTTCTGTTGACCACTTTTTCTCTCTCTTTTCTATAGTGTATTCTCTCACTGTGGATTTGTACAGTGAGGGTTTCCTTCTCTTTATAAAATTTATCTCAGTAACCTCATCAGTTCCCATAGGTTCAATTATCACCTCTATAAAGATGTCTCAGAAAGGTATATTCATCCATATTCTCTCTCCCCCCAGCCCCATAACATCAGTTGCCTGATGGACACTTTGAAGTGAAACACTCACAGGCATTATAAACTCAGTATGTTCAAAACAGAACTACTTTTCTTTTCTCTTACACTCACCCCCTTCTGAACATCACTGACATCACAGTTACCATTTATAAAGCATCTGCTATGTAACAGACGCTGTGCTAGGCGTAACAGAAATACCTCATTTGATCCTCACAACAATTCTGGGAGGTAGTTACTATTATTATCATCATTTTATTTTAGGTTTGAGGAAACCAAGGCAGGCAGAGTAGAATGACTTACCCAGGTCATATTTGAACTCAGGTCTTCCAATCTCCAGGTCCAGCACTCAATCCACTGAACCAGCTAGAAGCCTCGTTTTTATTATCTTTATTCCATTTTCTCCCCTTACATGACAACAATCCTAGCTAAGATGATTTTCACTGCCTGCCAGGAATACTGAAATAGAGCCCCAATTGCTTTTAACAAATTGTAAAGTTCTTTTAATGATACCAAACTTCTTCCTGAAACAAAGGCTCACCTTTATCACACCTATCCCATACTAGTGGTGGGGTATGCCTGTGGGTCATGGAACACTACAAGTACAAAGAATTAAAATTAAGTATTATTCAGAAGGCAATGGAGAAAACATATGGTGGGTACAAGGCTGCGATATACAACCAATAAGGTACAGTGAAGAGGAACTGAAGTTAAAAGATACTATCCAGAAGAAAAAAAATATCTAGTCACACGGGGAAATCAGTGGATAATTCCTATAGTCCAGTGATATCCTTGGATGTTAGGAGAAAGAGAGGCACAGCTCCAACAGACTAGTTGGAGTCTGTGGGTTGAATTTATAGTAGGACATGGACATGGGTTTCAAGGACTGAACTGGCATGGATAAGCTGTGACCTTACATTGTGGAAAGAGATCAGAAACTCAATTATACCCAGGAACAACATTTTTTTCAGTCAGATTACTTTTCCAATCTTCCAGAAAATTCAATAGGAGTATAGAAAAGTCAAACAAAAATTCACTTTACAATAAATTTTTCTGGCATTCATCTTTTATACCTCAAAGGTAAGAAAATCACATAGGATATACAGCCATTTATTTTTACCTGACAGCATCAAAACTAGTGCTTTAAAAGAGGTCGTAAGGAGGGTTTTACCATCTAAATTTCAAAGTAACACACTGAACATTAACAGCTATCCTGGAAGCTGTGCAAAAATACTTAAAACAATAGTTAGAACAGAGAAGAATCAGCTAAAGCAGTCAGAGGTATTTAGTTTTTGGCTGGTCAGACATTATTTTCAAACTTAAAGTTGTCTTTATGTCATACATTTATATCAAGAAATAAATTACAAAAGTGGAAATATGCAATTTGGAGAGTCTATAAATTTGCTTATGTTAAGCATTCTAATTACAGTGTTTTATCATATTAACCCCACTATACAGAATATTTGGAACTAAGAAACCATGTTCATTATCATATCAGTGAAACCAGAAGTGATATATTTTTTTTAAATTGATTTTCAAAAATCAATGACTGGAACCATTCTTTGTAGCAAAGAAATCTAATTAAGTAAAATAAACCAACATACAGACTGTGTCTGATAACATGTGCCTTATTTTGCAGCTTGGCCAAGAGAAGGTGTTTCATTCTATGTCCTATGAAGTCAACGATGACATTCTTGTAGTCGTGTGAATTGTTCTCCTCATTTAGCCTACTTTGCTAAATGCATATACACCTTGCCAAGTTTTTCTGAATTTTCACGTTCCTAATTTCTTATGCCATTAGACAAAGGGGCCTCTTTTGCCTCCAGTTCTTTACTTCCACAAAAAATGCTGCTATTTATATTTTTGTACATATGGGATCTTTCCATTCATCTTTGGCCTCCTTTGGGCATGAATTCAGCGGTAGTATGGCTGGATCAAAGACCATGTAGAGTTTAGTGACTTTTTCTGGCATAGCTCCATATAGTATGTTTTCCAAAATGAAGAGAACAATTCACAGTACCAGTATCAGAGCAATATCTCTAACATATCATTTTTGTCTTGTCAAATTCTGAATGACAGTTGTAAAACTTCAGAGTTGTTGTTTAAATTTCACTTACTGATAGTTATTTGGAGTATTCTTTCATATAGCTGATAGTTTGCATTTCTTCTTTTGAAAAAATGCTTGTTCATATATTTTGACAGTTTATATACTGAAGAATCTTACTGTAAGACTAAGACTAGAAGCATTTTTGCAAATTTCTGCACTTTCAGCTTCCTGGTTTATTTGAAAAGATCATGACCATTTCAGGTAAAAATGCAGAACTTGAAAGAACCCACTTCCTCTGTTAATGGCATAAAAACTTCAGCAAGTTAAGCTGAGAGATTCACTGGTTTCATTAGCATTTTTTCCCCTCGGATAAATGCATGCAAGGTAAGGAGAAGCCCCTATCAACCAATAAATCTCAAGTTCTAACTCTTTTGGAAAATATTTTAGCACTTATTTCAGAAAAAACAAATTATGTAAAGAGAAAAAGTAATAAAAAATATACTAGGTATTATCATGTTATTACAAAAAACCACCCCTGGTTTTGCTGAATTGTTTTTTTCCTTTTTCTGTTTTAATCTTTGACACAAAGGAAGGTTTGTTGGTGGGGAAGGAAGAGAGGGAAATCTCTGAAAATAAGTGTGATGTCAAAACAAAATAACAAAATACATTCTCAACTTTAAACCACCTCCTCCAAATCTTCCCTCTTAAATGTTCTCTTTTTATGATTTACACCAAACCAATTCCATTATACCAAATATAGGTAAGATCATAATTCAAAAGAGGAAACAGATCAGAAAACAGATTTTCCTGCAAAGAAAAGCTGGAAAACAAATCAAGGGCTCAAAATGTTTAGGCTGTTTTTTTTTTTTTTAACCAGTTTTAATGTCACAATTGTCAATATGACAGAAGACTAAAGTCGAATTTAGAGAATATTTTTTTATCAACTTTAAGACATTCATAACCATAAATATGCTATCAAAAAAATATTTTCTTAATTTCCATTTCACTGGATTCAGAATATAGTTAAAAATGGAAAGAAAATGTTAAAATGAGTATGACTAATTACAATGAGGTCACGGATACACTGAGTTATGTCAGCACCTTGTTGAGTTTTCTGTGGAAAGAATTATACATATTCTAATTGAACAAAACTTAAAAAATTTTTAGTAATGATTTACACAGTAAGCCTGATATATAGTAGCATTTAATAAATGCTTGTTGGGTAAGACAGGTATAATCCTCACTTAACAGATGAGGAAACTAAGCTGCTCAAGATATTTGCTGAAAATCACATAGCTATAAATAGTTGTAGTTAGCATTTACGTAGCACTGTAAGGTTTGCAAAGTACTTTACAAATATCTCATTTTATCCTCACAGCCTTAAAGCGAGGTGCTATTATTATCCCCATTTAACAGATGAGTAAACTGAGGAAGAAGGAGATTAAAGGGATTGCCCAGGCTCACACAACTATCATGAGTCTGAGGCTGGATTTGACCTCAGGTCTTCCTCACTCTGGGTCCAGTGTTCTAGCCAACGGGCCACCTAACTACCTACAGCTACTAAGTTCGTGTCTTGGACTTGCTTCTTTCTCATACTTTGTGCTACACTACAGGGAAAAGGTTCTTCATAACAAACTTATTTTATATGCCATAGAAAGAATGCTTTCTTTATCTTGTTACAAAGTATGCCCTGCAGTATTTCCTCTGGTCAATGAAATGAGTTCAGTGGAAATAGTCTCAAATCAAATCCCAGCTCTAAGAACAAGCAGCTGTCCTCTTCAGTCCTCTGTGTAAAATTGAAAATGAGGGTCGACAAGCATTTAGTGAATGCCCACTGTGTGAAAAGCATGCTCTGTGGATGAGAAAGACAAATATCTTTCAAAGATTCTCTGCCCTTTAGGAGCTGATATTAAAATCTGTATTTAATGCCTGTTACCTACCTCCCCCAACAGGGCTGATGTGAGGAAAATAATTATTAACAGACATTTTACAAAATAAATGCCTGATGCTGTACCATATACACAGTATGTTGTCAGAAGAGGATCTGGAGTCTTTACAGCTCAATCTACAAACATTTATTGAGAATCTCTATGGAAGGCATTGGGTCTAGCGTGATACAGTTAATCCTCTGCAAATGAGTACAAATTACCCTTTAAATACTTCATCTCAAAAATTTCAACTTACATGAAACAAGAAAAAAACTCTAATCTCCTGGTTACACAAAATGAAATATTTTCAAAAAGATCTTGAAAATTGAGTTAGAAAGGTATGAAAGTCAGATGCTTGCTAGCAATGTGTTAATTTAAAAAAAAATTTAGATCAAAATCATACTGATCTGTTAGAATGGAAGCTTTGTAGTTATTTCTCAGTTATTTACTTTAATGGAGCAGCACATAACATAATTAATCTGAAAGCTATTTCTATCTGTTTTAAAGTTTGGCACTAAGTTTGATGTGTGTGTGTGTGTGTGTGTGTGTGTGTGTTTTTGTGTAGATATGTATTATATTTTGCTTAATTACATTAGACAACAAGGACCTGCTTGGTGACGTAAAGAAGTAGTTCTGATATTAAAATCTGTTGTGGAATCTGCAATTCCTATGAAGTTAGGAGTACTTTTTAACACAATGAATGGAAAAGTCAAAATCCAAAAAGATACTGACAGGTTAAAATACAGGGCAAACCTAACAACATGAGGGATAAATGCAACATTTTGTACTTGAATTCAATAAATCAATTTTACAAGCACAAGATGAGGGGGGCATTGATAGACAACAGTTCCTGTGGAAAAAAAGATCTGAAAGTTTTTATAAGACTTCAAACTCAAGAAGAAATGAATGATATGGCAGATAAATAAGCTAATATAACTTAAACGGTTTTAAGAAGCAGCTATTTAGGACTAGGGAGGTGGTAGGTCAATCACTCTCTGGATTGGTCAGACACACACATATACACATTTTTAAGCCTTGCAGGGCTTTTTACAAATATCTCCTGTGACCCCACAACAATCCTGTGAGATAAATTCTATGGATTTATTATCACCATTTAACAATGTTATCTTAAGATAGTTGATAGAACTGTGAATATTTCTTTAGCTTAGGGAAAACTATTGGGAGAAAAAAAGAGGGGACATAGTTGTTGTCTTCAAGCATTTGAAGGGCATCAACCTAGAAATGGCACTTGTTCTGTTTAACTCCAGTAGGCAGAGGAGCAATTTGGGCAAATTACAAAGATGTAAATTTATTCTTCGTGTAAGGAAAAATTACCTAATAATTAAAGCTATCCTAAAGTTAAATGGGATGGTGGATTCCCTATCAACACAGATATGAGGTGGATTAACTGGCCCTTGAGGATTCTTCCAACTCTTGAGACTGATATTCTACCAACTAAAATTTCATGAATAACCCTTAATTTAAATATGTCAACCTATTTATTTAATAATCTTATATAATAAATGATTTCTCTTGTTTATGTCCTTATAAATCAGTCTATGAAAAATAAGTAACAGATGGTATACTGTCTGTACAGTATATCTAAAGACATTTTAATCTGCTCTTATCAAACGAATTTCCCTGAATTGTCAGTTTTAGATTCTGGATCCATTTTAAATTAAAAGGATATACTGACTATATCCATTGTCTAGGACTCTCTAGTGCACAGTAGCTGATTAAAGAATGCTTGCTGAATTAGACTCATCCAGTATGACAGAACGCAGCAAAATGCTAAATGTACGCTTTGCGTACAACAGAATCCACGAACGTCCAAATCTTTTTGTTGCATAGAAATTTTGTTGTAATTCTTCATAAAATTAAGTTGGCCATTGTTTGGGGACTGGAAAAATTTTTATTAATGACCTGCACTTCAAGTTATCAACACCAATAAGAACCGGTCAAGTAAAAGAACTTGTAGAGCTTACAGAGCATCGCTTCAACGCCTACTACTGAAGAGCGTGAAGGAGCCCATCCGCGGAACCCAGCCTACTCTTCCACGACCCCCCAGCACTGTGAGCGCTACTGCCCCGCCACCGCGGAACGTGGCTTTACCTCTAAGTTCCCCCAGCGCTTTCACTAGGGAAATACTAAGTTAATTTCAACTGCTGGATCCAAACCCGGCCGGAAGGCGTTCTTCTCGGCCTCGGCCAACCCGGACAAACGGGGTTCCGTCCGTCCGGGGGCACTTCCTACTAGGTGTTGACAAGAGCGGCAGAAAGCCCGAAAAGGCTCCGCTGTCCACCTTTGAATAGAGGACGCTCGGGAGCCACCGCAAGGGTCCGGGGAGGTGGGCCGGCCGGCGCTTCCGGAGAGCGGGAGCCCGCAGCCTCGCCCGGGCCGGGAGTCCTGACCGTGTCAGGGAAAGGAGGGGCGGAAAAAGAGAAGAAAAATAAATAAATAAAAGGCGGCCACCCTGACCAGGAAGTGACTCGCCCAGAAAAAGCCCTGTCACGCCTAGTACTTGGCGAGAAGGGGAGGACAGAAAACGGGCTGGGGGGAGGAGAGAAGTGTCATATCATGACTGGTCGCGACTTCCTCCCTCCCCCCGTGTTTAAAAAGCCCACGGACACTTTCCAGCAGGAGAGCCCCCCGGCCTTCTGGGGACTGCGGGGTGCGCGGCCGCAGGGAGGGGCGGGGGCTCGGGTCGGCCGGGAGGAGGCAAGCGGAGGAAAGGGGAACTGGGGCCCCCCCGAGAGGCGGCGGGGAGCCCCGGGGGAGAAATCGGACAAGGTGCGCGCTCAGAGTGCCGCCTCCTGCCCTGCCCCTACGTGGACCGTTCTTTCTGGGGGGCCCCGTCAGAGCCCCGATCCAGCCGGGTCGAAACCCCATCCTAGCAAGGTGCCAGGGAGGGGTGGCGGGAGGCGAGGGGCGATCCGGTCCCTACCTTCTCCTCATCCGACACTCGATCCTCGAAGTCGGCCATCTTGGGCTGCTCTGGCCCAGCCCGGCGACTCGCGCGGAGCAAGCCGGGAAGGAAGCAGGATGACTGAAACCAACGTAGGGGGTGGGGGGCCTTCCGGAAGCTCGGTCCCTGCTGCGCCATGTTCGTTAAGGGCACAAAGCGGAAGAGCCCGGAAGGCCATGTTGGTTGCGGACGGTTCCCAAGCGGGCCTGGCCCTTCTCGTAGTGGCACAGAGGCTATAAATCTCGGGTCAGCCGCCTGGCCGTGACTCCTCCCGATGTGCGGGGCTCACGATAACCACCCTAGTCCAAACAACGGCTCATTAGGGAACAGCGATGGGGCCGAGGGGGAGTGCGATGGTAACTCAATATCAGCAAAGCCCCGGCTAATAACAATCAACCACGCGGATTCCCGCCTGGTCCCCATACAGAGGGACGCCGACGTTTATCTCCCCCAACCCCTCCCCGAGGACCCAGGGCCGGAAGGGAGGGCTCATCTCCTCTTCCCCTGGCTCCCTGGGGTGCCCTCATCCCCATCCCCTCTTCCTTCAGGTCCGCCGCTATCCCAGGATTCCCGCCTCCGCCTCCTCTTTCCCGACCGTCCGCGGGACCTGCAAGATGGCGGAGGACGGCGAAGCGGCGGCCTCGGCGGCGCCCACTCCTCCCCCTCCCGAGGGCCAGGGCTTGGGCGCGGGCTGGGCCCAGCGCCTGCGGGCCGGGCTGGCGGGGGCCGGCGTCTCGCTGTGGGTCGTGGCCGGTCTGGGGCTGCTTTACACTTTGAGGGCGCCCCTGAGGCTGTGCGAGAACCTGGCGGCGGGTGAGAGGCAGCGGTCGCCCCGAGGCGGGGGGGCCTGGGGGAGGAGGGCGGGCGGGCTGGCGGCTCGGCCGGCGCGGGGTCCTAGGTCCCGGGGCGGAGGAGGTGGAGGGAGGGGACGGGGAAGGGGGCGCGGGCGTGGGCGTTCCCTTTTCCCCCCTCCCCTCCCCCTTCCCTGCAGCTGATTGTCAAACTGGAGCGGGCGCCGGCTCCTCCCCCTCCCAAGGGCGCAGCCCGGCGCGGGCTGTTAGCTAGAATGAGCGACACTCCCTCCGTGCTCTTACCCTCGGTAGCCCGGGGCTTGCTGGCCTCGTCCGGCGGCCGCCTCTCGCGTCCGGCATCCCGGTTTACTCGTGGAGACGCTGGGAGAGGCGAAAGGATCCCAAAGCCCCCACTGGCATCCGTGCACATGGATGGATATTGGGCAGAAACTAATTTTGGGATGTTCTTTGACTTTATCCCCTGCCATGCCCAGCACGGAGCCTTGCATCTAGCAGAAGCTTAATAACTACGAACTGTTCCGAGAGATCTTTATGCAGGTTTAAATTGTAATCCGAATTAAAGCTTAAATTTAAGATAGAAGAGCTTAACACTTTGAGGACCACCCTGTACTGATTGTATTGCACCTATGGTGCAGTGCGGGAAGATGGGGGAAGAGATTGAAGTGTGTGTCACACCTCTTTTTAACATTTTTTAAAAAAAATAATTAGTAAAAATCTGACTTCTCTCCCTCCTCTGGCTGAGGTGGGAGTGGGGGGCTTGAGGGATTGCTATTACATCAGCTCTTAAAAGATTTCCTAAGAGGGTCTGCCATAAGCTGGAAACGTCAGGCTGGCGGCACTCGGGAGCTCCTCAGCGGGATTAAAATACCGGGATGTTTAACAAAGTAGATAAAGATATAATAAAACATACATAACATTGTATTTTAAAATAAGTGAACATGCAGCCCTCCAGGATCCTCATAGATGGACAGGGACTCCCCTCTCCATCGGGGCTGGACTCCACTGCAACAATGTAATCACCTACGGCAGAGAAATTCAAGATAGGTCACTAAATCCTGTTCTGTGCAAAGGTAGCTGGGTATGGTGTTTATAGTTAGAGAACCTGGGTTCTCTCTAAGTATAGCTGGGCATACTGTATTTATAGTTAGAGAACCTGGGTTTGAATACTTACTTGCTTCAGTGACCTTGAACACTCATTTCATTTCTTTGACTTAATTTTTCCTCAGATTCATATAATGGTGGGTTTGCATCTTTTAGCTCCAAATCTTTTGATTCTTGCCTTGTAAGGAATTATTTTGAGAGACAGCAAGGTATAATGTTTAGAGAGCAGACTTCAGATTCAGGGCTAACTGGGCGTAAGTCCTGCCCATGAAACCTTATCACCTGGGTGACCTTGGACATGTCACTAGACTGCTCAGTGCCCCGAGGAGCTCTTTAAGACTGCAACTGGTTACTAGTTTGTTTTTGTTTTTTTGTATGGGGAATTTCCTCACCAGGAATTTCCTACATTGATTAAATCACAAGGTTGGAGCAAGGTGCTGTAGCCAATACAAAGGAAAGTGAGACACGATCTTTGCTTTTATGGAGAGGATGTAATCTGTAATAATAAAGCATCAAGTGTAATACAAGGTAAAATAGGAAAGTGAAATGAAAATGACAAGAAGATACTGGCAAAGATCAAGTATATTTGAAATGGGCTTGGGGTTGAAGTGGAGAGGGAGGACATTCCCCACATGGAACATTAGAAACAAGACTCACAGGTGGGAAATTCAAGGCTGAGTTTGAGGAAGAACAAAGACTCTTCCAAGAAGTTGTCTTCCCGGAGGTTCCTGCCTAGTCTTTATTATTCTTTGTCCTAGGCAGTAGTGTGATGTAGTTAGAGAAATAAGCAGTACCAAAACCCGATAAATTAGTCGAGCAGACGTTGTTCTGTGGTGCAACCAGAGAATAAAACAAAGTCCCTTGTGTTAAAAGTTGAACGAATCTGGCCTTATCAGTTCACTTTTGCTGCACTCATACATTCAGTATTTGGAGTATTCTCTGAGAACAGATTTCCTTCTCTCATTTTAACTGTCCATATTCCATTTTACATATAATATTTGACTTTTAATTTTTAAAAAGTTTCCTTCTTAAAACTTAGTGTATTTAAGAAAAGCAGTTTCCTGACATAAATATTTAATCAGGGGTGGGGAACCTTCGGCTTCAAGACCATGCAGTAGCCCTCTCAGTCCTCAGGTGCAGCCCTTTAAGTGTTTGGATTCAGTTCCCCATCCCTGGATGAGTCCATTATTTAGAGCATGAGGACAGAACCAAAGTAAAAATCATCCTCGGAGTGCTTTCTGTTATATTTATTGAGTTGCTTTGATTCTCTAAACAGTAACCCAGAAAGACTTTTTCTGAATGAATGGTTACAGATTCATGCCCTCCATTTTCTCAGTCAAATTTCAGCATTCTCTTTAGAAAAAATAAGTCTTTACCTCAGCAGAGCAATCATGGAGTGACTTGGTGTCTCTAGTAAAAGCTCTGAGGAAAGTTTAGTAAGATCTCTATCCACTTAGAAAAGTAAATGTAATTGAATATGACTGGGGTTATTGGTTCTCTTTGCAAAAGCAAACACTTTACTGATTTTGTAATGCATCTTGGAATTCCACAAATTAATGTCCTAAAAGTCTAAGAAGATTAAATTTTAATTCTGCCTTGATTTTAATTCTGCATAAGAAGTAATTACAAAATGGAAGTTGTTGGTTTCAAGTAATCTTTTTGGAATTTGTGGTTTTTAAAAATGAGATTTACCTGCATTAATGAATCTTATTCATAATGTACATTTGTATTTTTGTGCTCATTTAATGTATCTCAGAACTTGAATGCTTTTTCACGTGGACATTATTTTCTCATTGCAGTGACAACATTTTTAAATTCTTTGACTCCAAAATTCTACGTGGCGCTAACAGGGACATCATCTCTAATATCTGGACTAATATTTGTAAGCAGTTTGTATTTTTTAATTCATATTGTGCATTTATTAGTGAAAATCTTGAAAAAGAGTTGATGGAAAATAAATTGTGAATGTGTAAAAACTGAAAAAAGTGAGTGTGTTCTATGATTATTATGCCAGTGAACTCTTTTATTCTTAGTTCTCCTCTCTAGGTGGTGCTCTCCAGCTGAGTAGAAATACTGTTGCTTGTTTAGCTCTAACAGATGTTTCGCAGTAACTTTAATGTACTGACTAATGAATTTAAGTGAAAAGCTGGTCATAAGAAATGGATCACTTTGATTCATTTTTGTGCATTATTAAGGAATCCAGGGTAAAAGTTAAGTGTAAAATATAAGCCTCAAAATAAAATTATTTGTAAATTTTATTCATAGTTAAAACATTCTAGACAAGCTTAAAATATATCGAAAGGTTGTACCTGAAACCATTGGGTTTTTAATATGCAAAAGAAGGGAAATTTATCTCAACTTTCTCTGGCAGCTTTAAATAAAAACATGAATCTTATTCAGAGTTAAATCTATTTTGTTCTAATTTTAGGTATGGCTGAAACACAGCTAAAGTTGTTCCTAAACCAATGATTTTTTAAACATGAAAAAGGGGAGAGAATCAAGTAAAGTTTCTGTGCTGTCTTTAACTCTCATTCTATGTGTTGTAAATTAGTATTCATTATATAAGACCATATGTTTAACAATTCCTTGTATTTACCTATTTTGAGCTAGGTTATGAAAAAATATAATTATATAACACCAATGTAGCAATTAAAAAGCAATAGGAGCCAACATTTTATAATGTAGTTATTGCAAAAAAAAAAAAATCATTGGTAGGACAATTTGTTTTTCCTGACTTTGAAGCAACCAGATTTTAGTTTTCATGTCTCATGAACAATTTTTACTTGTGAAATGTTCTGTTTTAAAGAAGCTTTTTCCTACTTCTTAGGAAGACACTAAACTGATACCACATTTAGTGATAATTAACTCCCTGTTGTTTCAGTAGGAATAGAAGTAGAATTAAGCCATTTCAGGGCAAGCATGAAACAGCTGTAGTGTAGTGGAAAGGGAGCCAACCCAATTTCCAGCTCTGTACACAGTCTTGCTGCTAGCAGTTTATCAGCTAGTAGAAGAATTGAGATATATAGGCAAATAATTGTGTTACAAGATGTAAGAAAGAAAGATCCTGACAAAATGTTTTAAGAAATTTGAGAAAAAGGTCACTTGGGAGCTGAGAGAAGGCATCCAGAAAGGCTTCATAGGGAGATGACACCAAAGCTTGAAAGAAGAGAAGGATTTTAAATAGGAGAAGATGATTAATAGGGGAATAGGGGAAGATAGAAGCAAAGGCCTGAATGAATGTACTGATGCGAAGAAAACAGTAAGAAGTTGGGAAATAGCTCGGAGTTCTATTTAGCTGAAACATGCATATGTAGAACAGGTTGAAGCTAGATTGTGGAAGACCTTAAATGTTAGGCTAAAAAGCTTGAATTTTATTTTCTAAGCACTTGGAAGCACTAGGCAGCAGTGTTTTGGACAAACGACTTGTACATTAGGATGATTATTTTGACAGCTATGTGAAAAATGAAAGGTAGGAGGACAAAACTGGGAGACCATTTAGAAGATTATTTTAGTATTCAATGTCAGAGATGACTGGGGCCTGAACCTGAATGGTAATCAAGTTAATGGAGATGAAGGGATGGATATGGGGGATGTTTGAGAGGTAGAATTGACAGTACTTACAAGTATTTGAATGTAGCTAGTGAGCAAGAAAAAATAGTCACAGATGATACCAAGTTTTCCAGTCTGGGCTATCAGGATGATGGGAAGTTATATTTATTTATATGAATTCATTTGTAGCGTGCTGAAAAAATGACAGTTTAAACCCAGAGTTTGTCTAACATATTTGTTATAATACCTACCAAGGCAAAAAAAAATTCCTGAAGTTTTGGAAGATTTTATTTTTTTAGACATCTGTCTACTCGATATATTTCTGGTTATATCAAAAGCTTAAGAAATGGGTGTGATTTAGGTTGTGGTAGGTATTTTTTAAATAAAAGAAAACATTGTATTTAGTAGAAGAGAGTCTT